>JAWWMO010000001.1:107989423-108055578 GCA_035047845.1 Dendrocincla fuliginosa
CGACGCTCTTCCGATCTTTAATAATCAGGAGAAAAAAGCCCCAAAACCTTGTGACAAATTAACTACATAACTGGAATCTGGAGAACATCAGTTGCTAAACAAGCAGTTATGACAAAATCTTGATTTATAGAAAGACTGTAATATTGTCCATATTATGAAGAACTAAACTATCCTGTTTACCTCTTTTCTGACTGAACTAAGCCAGATTTGAAAAGGGTATTTCAGTTATTTAAATGCCAGTTTATCATTTGTTTGCCTTTTGTGTTTGGTTGTTTTTTTATATTTTTTTAAATAAGGTTATGTCCTCTAAACTCTTATCTTAAACTTACTGTTAAAACTACAGGGATAACCACCAAGCTAAGCCACCTTTATCCCTCCATGACACAAAACTGCTCTGTATGTCTGTAACATTTGCCAAACCAAAAGAGACACTTTTCTGTTCTGCAGAAAACCCCCAGAAGAATAGTGTTTTATTTTGATTATGACACATTTGATTTTGAATTTTGATGCAACAGGAGATTAAAAAGTCAAACATGAACATTGCTTTCCAGTATTTTCCAGCTCTCTGAAACAAAACTGTGTCAAATGAATATGGCTTTGTATTTTACTTTTTATGAAATTGTATTGCCCAAAATAAAACTATTTTCACAAACAGCCACGCTACTCAGCTTGCTAAATAACTGAGGTTAGCTTTGCCACTTCTCCTCAGCCTCTAGCACGTGTGCCTTACTGGCAGAAGTGAGATACAAGGACAAGATAAGGAAGCTTTAACTATGAAGCGTAAAATATGAGAATAAAGGTAAAGAAAAATGGCATATATATTGTAAACATCCAGCAAACAGTTCTGACAAACAGCATTTGAAAACCTGGGCTGGTTAGAAGAGGAAAAGACACTGCCTGTAAGCAGCGATCCTGAATGGTAGGTCCCATGGTTTGTACCTAATTTTCTCCTTCCCTCTATAAGCAACCTCATTGAGAACTCCCAAATCAGTACCCACCTCACTTAGAACCCATAAATTTAAAGCACCTCCAAACAATTCAAAAACACTCCAGAAATTGTTTTGAAAACACAGTACTACAATTGTAGTCAGTTTTTGGTTTTACTGACGTATCCTCCTACATTGAAGTACCTGGAAGCAAAATCTCAAAGAGCTCATCCCTAGCTTTGTTCATCAGAAGTGTGCATCTTCCAAGAGCAACTAAGTCCTGTGACAATGTATTTTCTACTCATTATATGACAGTATCAGTCATGCTTATATTCAGTTCATATTCTGAACTTAATAGTGATTAAACATGTTTAGAGAGCAAAATGATTGCTTTACAAATGTCTTAAAAAATGTCAGTCCATTAACCTGTGAGTTAGTTACCATGGACTTGTAAGTGCAGTTTAAAAAGACCAGTAGCTTTTTCATAAGATTTTCAAGCAGATCCATCTGTTAATATGTTTCAATTATAATCATCTGTATATTACATCAGATTTTATTTTTATATAATGGCAAGACTTCAGGCAGTGTAAAATGCATTATTGGCCAGATTCTGATGCCAAAATGCCAATTAGTAACCTGAAAGAGACACAGATATAGAAAGGGAAAAGTTATACATCTTATTTAAATTAGATTGCAACTTTTCCTCTACAGTTTTTTAATGCTCAACTTGTATTTTTAGGTTCAGAACCATGTATTTTTATAACTACAGGTATGTTAGCATAACAAATCTGGCTGTTGTTAGTATGTTTATACACACAATTGTAAGGTATATAATTTGAAACTATTACTTTGATGAGAGAGATTTTAAAGGACCAGGTCTGTGAAATAAAATTACAGTTTTGGGAAACAGACCTGAACAACTTAGAACAGATATCTGTTTACCACCCCAATGGGCAAGGTGATAAAGATTTCTCCCCAAAAGTTTGATCTCATGATTCTTACAGAGTTCTTTGGTCAAAAAACTAAGATTCTGTTCACTTCAGTGGTCTTCAGGTAAGTGGATTTGCCTGATCATGTGAAGTTAACTGCAGAAGTTTGACGCTATTTTGTGGTCTAGATAAAACAAGCATTTAACTGAAAAAACCACGTTTTACAAATTATATATATTTATACATTAAAATTATTGATTCATTCTAGCAATTATCATCTGTCTCAAATACAAAGAATCATAGAATATTCTGAGTTGAAAGGGACCCATCAGGATCATCAAGTCCAACTCCTGGCCCTGTGCAGAACAACCCAAGAGTCACCCCATGTTCCTGAGAGTATAATCCAAATGCTTCTTGAGCTCTGCCTGGCTTTGTGCTGTGACCACTGCCCTGGGGAGCCTGTTCAGTGCCCGACCAACTTCTGGGTCAAGTCTTTCTGATATCCAACCTAAACCTCCCCTGTCACAACTTCAGGCCATTCCCTTGGGGTCCTGTCACTGTCACCACAGAGCAGAGATCAGTCCCTGCCCCTCCTCTTCCCCTCACAAGGAAGTTGTAACTGCAATGAGGTCTCCCCTCAGTCTCCTCTTCTCCAGGCTGAACAC
The DNA here is from genome assembly GCA_035047845.1 of Dendrocincla fuliginosa. Taxonomy (NCBI): domain Eukaryota; kingdom Metazoa; phylum Chordata; class Aves; order Passeriformes; family Dendrocolaptidae; genus Dendrocincla; species Dendrocincla fuliginosa. The sequence goes on from JAWWMO010000001.1 coordinate 107,991,944, forward strand.
ACCAAGTGCCCACAGCCGTTCCTCACACATTTCCCCTCAAGGCCCTTCACCACCTTTATTGCCCTCCTTTGGACACTCTCTAACAGCTTAATGTCTTTTTCACATTGTGGTGCCCAAAACTGCACACAATATTCAAGGTGAGGCTGCCCCAGTGCAGAGCAGAGCGGGACAATCCCCTCTCTCACCTGGCTGCTGATGCTGTGCCTGATGCCCCCCAGGACAGGGTTGGCCCTCCTGGCTGCCAGGGCACTGCTGGCTCAGATCCAACCTGGCCTAGACCAGGGCCCCCAGGTCCTTTCCCACAGCACTGCTCTCCAGCATCTCATTCCCCAGTCTGTCTGTACTTCCAGGGTTACACACAGACAAGTCCACTCAGCAGTCTCAGAAAGAGCTCAGCTTGATTCCATCTATACCACTGGTTAACCTTAGGTTTCTTATCTTTATTTCTCCCAGAGATAGGAAAATCCTTTCAAACAAAAAAGACCCACAAACTTGATGATATACTTTCTAAGTGCACAATACAATTTTTTGTGTGCTAGTTCAGACCCATATAGGCATCAAACATGTCTGAACAATTAATTTGTCTTTAGCAAACCATGGACCTTTTGCTGTGGCTACCACTGTGTGCCTATAGTGGTTATTTTTTGCATCTGAATGTAATTACCTAACACCATCTAGCTTGCAGGAAACTGAAAATGAATAATAAATCCTACAGGTGTTAACTCTACAACAATTCTTCTAACATTATTCTCACAACTCCACAGGGGCTACTTTTTCATTATCAAAGGGTAAAAAAAGTCATCCCCTTAAAAGGAGTCTGGAGTGCCTCTTTGAGACACCATTACTGAACAACCTAGAATGCTGACATTTTATGCTAACCTTTGCAAGAAGCTAAGCAGTTTTCAGTCTTCATTTTGTGTAAGTAAATCCTACAAATTCAATATCATGCAGGACCCAGAAAAGCTAAAGTTGCATAACAACTACAAATTTAATGTACGTTCTTTAAGGTTCTACCTTAAATGGATTTGAAGTAGATTTCACTTACAAATAATATGCACCTCAACATAATTTTTTGGATAAAATGAATAAAACCTGTGACAATCTCTCAACATTTAAAAAATTTAAATTAGATTTTGCTTTCTAAAAATTTTTACGCAAAATGGAAATTGATTGCAAGAAGTCTGGTTAAATGAGCTATGTAGGCAGTTAGATCACAGCAACAGATTCTGAATTCAACTTTGATATCCAAGTCTGAAATCATAGCCCACAGCTCTGTAGCAATCGAGAAAAAAAAACCAAAAAACAACAGCAGGCAAGTCATCTAACCTATCTTAGGTATTTATTCTGAAATGAACTTCCATAAACCTCTGCACAGTTAGGGAAGGTACATTCCAGCTGTAAAAAGCACACTGTGAAACTGTAAAAGGAACAAAGAGCTTAAAAAGTTCTTTAATTTTTCTAGCCTCTCAGGCAATATAGGGAACTTCTGGAAAGTTTCCTAATGTTATGCAGCAAAAAGACAATCTAGTTAAGTTCTTCTCTACACAAGGGAATTGTGACACTGTAGAAAAAAAATTTGCTTTAGAAAGTGGTTTAGTTAAATCAATGCAAGCTCCTCTGTGGATAATGATGGCTTATGTTTATTTTATCTAAATTGTTATAAGACACTCTTCCCCAAACTAAGACTGTCTACTCAAGAGGGCTGATCAAATTTATCTAAGTTCATTCAATTTTCTTGCATACACAGGTTTAATGGACTCCATCATCACTGGCAAGGTAATGAGGGAACAGCAACACTAAAGAAAAAGAACGTGCTCTACAAACCAGCAATTAAATGTCAATATTGTTTTCCATGATGACTATAAGCAGTTTTCGTATCTAGACAGCTACAGATGTTTAAATTAAAGGTCATGTTAAAATGGTCCTAAATGCAAAGCGGTGTAATTACAAGAAATATTGCTGGTACCTGGGTATTCTGGGGAGGCATTGACGGGCAGTAAATTTGAGTGGTGGCAAATGTAAGGGCAGGGTTTACACTGGGAACAATAAGACCCTTGCTGACTGTTTTCTGCGGTGTGTACTCAGGAGAGTAGAACACCGAAAACAGGTTCAGAGAAGAAAAGCTTTACAGAGCTTCTTTTAGGTGCAGCAGTCCCCAGCAAGGTAAGATTACAGCCAAGGTGAGACTGTTAATGTATTTGCAGACAGAATTGAAACTGCAATCACTAAATAAATGGCAGTTATTAGTAACGGGATGATAACCTGCTGGCAACCAGAACAGTTATAAAGCAGGGGAAGAAGTAATCTGTAATCTGTAGTTCAATTTATTTGAAAGGTCTTAGTTTTCTTTATTAAATTGAGGATGTGGTAGTATCTGAACACATATATGATCAATCAATTCTAGAGAACTGGGTTAATTTTCTCTTGAATCCCTTTTGTGCTTGTGTTCTACTCAACTATTGTGTCAAGTAGTGTAAATAAATTATATGCTAAGACTTTTCACAATTACCCATCTTTACCAGGATTTAATTTTCAGCAATATTTGTTAAGTAAATCAGTAAAGTAGTAGTTTTCAGCTCGTAGTGTTTCCTAAATCACATTTTTCTCCAGGAGATTGCTACATGTGTGAGAAAATCCACTAAATGAGCGATTACTTTCAAACTAGTATTTTTAACAAATTATTCCACTTCTAGTAAAGTTTTGGAGTTTTTTGTCAGCATTCCACAGAATTAGAAGTGGAACCAGGTTATTCTTACACAAAAGGACATCAGGTTAACAACACAGCACTGGCCACATCCCAACATCTATTCCAAGTCTGCTTTCAGAGAATCATAGAAAAATTTGGTTCAAAAACATTTGAACCATTGAGGGTTCAAAACACCATCAAGATCACCGAGTCCAACTTTTGACCGAGCACCACTATGTCAACTAACGTATAGCACTAAGTGCTGCATCCAGTCATGAACACTTGCAGGAATGGTGACTCTACCACCTTCCTAGGCAGCCCCTTCCAGTGCCTGAACACCCTTTCAGTGAAGAAATTAATCCTTTGATTCAATCCATGGTCCTCTCTGAATGCTATTAGTGAGCTGTAGGAAGTGGCAGATGCTGAAAAAGAAAGCTAAGTCAAATAGAAGTATTAAAACCAAAAGGATGCTGGAAAACACCCAACTGTTCTTCTAAAAGTTGTTGATTCTTCTCTCAAGAAAAGAAGCAAATACAATTTGTTCTCCCAAGGACAACAAAACACAAGACTTTCTGCCCAGCAAGCTGTTAGCTAATTGGGATTTGTTGGTACAGTCTGTAAATCCTTCAGAAATCAAAGCAGAGTCAAGTTTCAGCATCTGGAAAGATGAAGCCTTTGTATTGTAGCTAAATGGAGGTGAGGCAGAATCTGAAGCTTTCTTTCAGTTAGATTGTATTATATATTTGTGTTACCTCAAGCGTGGAACAAAGGCCACTTGAATACACCCCCAGTGGAAACAAAGCATTCAATCATCTACCTTGGCAGCTATGCCATTATCACTCACTGATTTATGCGCAAGTGCAGAAGCAGGAGAGATCCTCGTAGATTCTTATTAAAAACCTGTGATGCACTTTCTTGCAGACTTCCAAGACAAAGCTTTTGAAATAATATTATTCGCTTTTTTGAGGTGACACGCTTTTTGGCATCTAGTGCTCAACTTTCCTGCTTGTTGCAAAATACATATTTAAAATTTTAAAAGAAAAATCTTTCAACAAGTGCAGTGAAGCATACTAGATACTCCTTCATACTACAGAGTTTCTGAAGTTTTGTTGCCAATATTTATTCCAGAAAGATGCAGCTCAGACCTATCAAAGTAGAATGTAAAATAAAAAAAACCCAAAACATTCCAGAAATAGATCATTCAGATACCTAAGTACCTTGCCCGGTTTATGCTTTTTCTACACACAGCACTGCTAGCACACTTCCCCTTGCTTACACGTTCTTCCACGCCCAATCAATTTTCTGCCTTCTGCACTTTTAAGATAAAAAAGAAAGGCCATGGAAGGACAGTATGCTGTTATAGCTTTTGTTGATAACACACAATTGAGTTCCCCACTGCTACCTCTGGAATGAGGTTCAGGCAGCAGAGAAGGAGGGCTGGCTGAGCACCTTCACAGCCTCCCCACTCTTTCATGTTCCCAGGCACAGCTAGGTTGCTGGAGGGCACCCTGAAATTAGGCTGGGAGGAGAAAATGAACACAGTAAACCTTGGTACAGTATTGGTTCACTTCTGCCACTGTAACTTACCACTGGAAGCAGTTCCTATACTTACACACAATTTTTCCATGAATGAATCCTTTATACTCATCAACTAGTACATCACCAGTAGAGGTGTGAAGGTTTTTTATTTAAAGAAAGTGATAGGCTGGTGATCCTATCTGAAGAATATTTGGTCTATGTTATGCTAACAGTGTAAATTGAATTTAAGTGGCATGCAACCACGTCTTTATTGTTAGACATTATCACTGTGAGCTATTTTAGATTAGATGAAGAGCAATTGTAGATAAGGCAGTCATCCCTTGAAACCTAATGGTTAAATGCAAACACACTAAGAATGCTAAAAAATACAGTGGAAGTTACTCTTCCTCAGCTGTAATGTATGACTGTACAACAGCAAAAATAAAGTTCACTATTTCACCAGTACATATTATCCCCATGAAAGATAAGCTCAAAGGACTAGGTTACTAATCCTGCCTCTGACATTTAACAGTTCTGTTGTATCAAACAAACAAGGTTTCAGTTTCTTTGTAAAGCAGAAATGCTAATACTTGTCTACTTTCCCCAGTGGCATTTGTGAGTATAAATGTATTGTCATAGGGGTCTTTGAAAAGGAAAGGATGTAAGCATTTTTATTGATGTTCTACTTCCCAACCCACTAGAGTATATTAAAAATAATTTCACAATTGCAAGTGCAACCTCTACCTATACATATCTCTGGATTTGCCAGTCCTCCTTTCTACAAATTGAGGAAAGAGAACAGCTCAGCAAGTATATTCTCTAGTCAACACTGCTTGTGTGCAAAAGATAAAATCAGTTGCTGAATATGACCAAAATAATTTGAGCTAACTACAGCTGATCCAGTTTGCCTTTTTGTTACATTGTTCAAAAATACCTGAATGATTTGGAGATTTTATCATCAATTAAAATTATTATGGGTAAATATGAAAAAGAAAGAACCACCTGATAACAACTAACCTTGCTTTACTTAGGGCAAATCATGGCTGGTAAATTCGGTGACCTTCTATGATGGGGCTGTAGCACTGGTGGATGGGGGCAAAGCCACTACCTGGACTTGTGTAACTCATTTGACACTGTCCTGTATGACATCTTTGTCTCCAAATTGAAGAGATAAGGAAATGATGGATGGACCGTTCAGAGTCTGGATGGCCACATGCAGAGTTGTGGTCAACAGCTCATTCTCCACGTGGAGACAATGAGTGAGTGATGTCCCTCAGCAGTTGGTACTGGGCCCAATACTGTTCAGCATCTTTGTTGGCAACATGGACAGTGGGAGTAAGGGCATCCTCAGAAAGTTCACTGATGACACTGAGCCATGTGGTGCAGCTGACACACTAGAGGGAAGGGACCTCACACCCAGAGGGTCCTTGAGATGCTTGAGAGGTGGGTCGATCCCTCGGTGTGGAGGCCTCATAGCCACTTTCCAGTATCTGAAGGGGGCCTACAGGGAAGCTGGAGTGGGACTCTCTTAGGAACTGATGTGATAGGAGAAGGAGCAATGGGCACAAACTGAAAGAAGGGAAATTTAGGCTAGATGTTAGGAAGAAATTATTTACTGTGAGGGTGCTGAGATACCGGAACAGGTTGCCCAGGGAGGTTGTGGATGCCCCAGCCCAGGTAGTGTTCAAGGCCAGGTTGGATAAGGCCTTGAGCAACCTGGTCGAGCAGCAGCTGCTCCTGTCCATGGCAGAGGGGTTGGAACAAGATGGTCTTTAAGGTTCCTTCCAACCCTTAATGTTATATGATTCTATGATAATACATGGATGAAAAAGTATTAATAAGTGATAGATAGCTTCAACAAAGAAATAGTCTTTCTATTGAGTTGCTTTCTTTCCTTCTTCTACAGAACAGGAAGCCAATTCGGTGTCAGAAAGCAAAAATCCTCCAGGCTTGAAAGAATTCCTTCAATTTAAACTGGTCAAGAATTATGCACACCAGTTTAAGGGTTAACGAGGACATATCTGTACTTGAGACTATGAAGAGCTACTTACTTGCATAACAGTACAAAACCTCTAATACACACCTAGAGAAGGAGAAGGAAGAAGGGACTAATGAACACTACCCTAATCCTAGTCTAATGCCAGGTATCCCTTTGTTTACCTTTTGGAGTGCACATATTTGATATATTTCATAAGGATTTGCTCTAAGCGAGACCCAGTTTGATTTTGCACAGGCTGGAGAAACCTTTTAGGTCATCTGTGAAAGAACTGTATGAGTTTTTCCCTGCAGTATCCAATGAACATACTGGATTATCACCAAATACATTTTTTGTTTTCCTTACAAAAAGTGCCCTCATTTTCCTGTACGCACGTTTCTTTAGTATATAATAAACAAACAAAGGAACATGACAGAAATTAATGTCTGCAGTGCAAGGCATGAAATGCAAAAATAGTTGCTTAGCAACAAGCATGAGAAATAAGAGGTTATGCCTTTACAAACAGCCAAGCGAGTGGCACGAGTACCATTTCCGACTGCTGTGAAAAGGATGGGTAACAGAGAGAATGTTTGAGGGGGGATTATTTTAATTAAATTTGACTCTCTAGTTTCTGCACAGTCATGCATATGTGAGAACACAACAAATATGTATTTCAAATTGCTTTCCTTTTATGTCCTTATAATTTTGTCTTTAATCAGCAAGCAAAGTTTTATTTTTAAATAGCTGTGGTTTTTTGTAACACTTAAAAACATCTACAGAGGTGTAACTGAATACTGATTAACGTATATACTTCTTAAGGATTAATGTATTGGACACTTGCAACTACTTTTCCAAGGAACAATCCATCTATAAGCATTCTAGAAGCTTGGAACAATTCTTCAGTCTAATAAAACTATAAATATATTCATCAATAGATACTTCTCAGTAATAATATACATGCGTTGTTCATACACCCAAATGATACCAGACTGACCATTGGGAACAACGGGGAAAAAAATGAAAGAGGCCCTCAGTAACTTTGTTCACATATACTAAAATATTGGAGAGAAGTACCGCTTCTGGCCAGGAAATCCTTGTACTGCAAATTCTTAGTGGTGAGAAAGATAATACTGAGGAATTATCATTTTATGCTTACTTTGCTATTATACTACTTCTATCATCCATCATAGTCCACTGTTGGATATTAAGACTTGACTGACCTGTGGTCTGATCTGTATGATCATTCTAATGTTCAAATTAGAAATTTTAGAAATGTAAAGAGGCATTAGACTGAGCTGCATCCAATGTGACCATGCTCTTCACCACAAACAAGTTTATATGAGCATGTTACAGGAGCACTTAACCTGCCTGTTGGATTATAGAGTGTATTTTTCCTCTTTGCTCAACAGGGATTGCAACTGCATCATGTTCTACAGGACACCAGGCGTTTCTAGTGACGAGTAGATGTGTGTTGGTGTGACGAGCAGGAAACTGCATGGATTCACTTCCTTTCAGTGCACTAACACATCTGCTAACACAACTGCTACACTATCTTTGACACTGTCAATAGATGTAGCTATTCATGACCATCTTTTAACTGTACAAGTAGCAGCATCAAGCGGAAAATCAGACTAAATATATAGGAAAACCAAGAACTGTTGAAGCAGTTCCTTTTTTGTTGTTGTTGATTATAGCAGGACAGACCTCCAACTGATACAGCATTAACAAACTTGAACAGGCAAGGAAAAAGGTAAGTATCATTGGCAGGGGAAGTTCACTCCTAGGGAGAATTAACAAAAAACTCCAATCAAACCAAACCCCCCAAAAAATACTCAGTTAAAACCAAGACAGAGTGTGCTGCTACCAGTGGATTGGGTAGTTTTTAATTCACAATCTGTAATGATTTCAAACTACTGATGAAGAACAGAGAGATCAAAGAATGTATTTTTACTCTATACAATCAATATTACCCTAATGCAAACTTCAGTAAGCTAGAGCCCCCTTTTGAAGACCGAGTCATCTAACTTGCAAATTTCATCAGAATGTACAGGACCATGGAAGGGGAATTAATACTCATTTTTCCATTTTCTTCCTCCTTCCCCTGTAGAATTTTGAAGAGTTATTTTTCCCATCAGTTAGTAAAGTAATATGGGTTATTCACCTGACTTTCATAATTCTGCATTTTTATTAACTAATAAATATTATTCCAGGTTTAATATGCAGCATCTATTTTAACCTATCCTAAGACCATCAGTGTTACCTTAATACAGTGACTACCATGCTCTAATTGCTCCTTCATGCTATATTGAACACAATGGTGAAAGATTCATTTGAATTTTATTCCCTGCTTTCTCAATAAATTGATACAATGACATGAATTTTCAACCCTCTTAACTAAAAAGTGGCTCATAATTACTGAGGTGGTCGTAGTGTCCACAAATTCCCAAGGCAAAAAAAACAAGTCTTGTTTAGTGCATCACAAAATATCTTTACAGTTTGAGAAGATATGATATTTGCAGAATGAACAAGGGACTGATAGATTTCCACTCCATTTGTTTTTCAGCCTATGCAAATGCAAGGTAAACCTGGACAACATTCTTCCTAAACTACTCCTGACTATGTAGGTGAGCAAGTGTTTCAGCTTCATTCAGTTGTTCTCATTGTGCTCACACACACAGTGTTCTCAGAGCTCTACAGTCAACATACCAAAGGAGGCTAACGAGACTGAAATTTCAACAGGGGTAGTAAACACACACCTTGGAAGTCATTTCCCAAAGAGAACAATGAACAAAAGCATCAACTTTTGAACTAGACAGAAAGCTCTCTTTGTTTAGCTGTTTCTCCAATTCTGTTTAGCTCAGCATGTCAACACTTACTTTCATTACCACAAATATATGCTAATCAAGCTATTGATCTTATCCTTGGGAAAGAGATCCAAGTTTAAGTTTGCTCTATTTTTAAATCCTTGGGAAATGACAGGCTGAATGGAAAAAATACATACTTTCTAAGGTATTATCTATACCACTTACACTAAAATAAAACTTTACTAGAAAAAATTTTCATTAAAACCCCACTAGGCCAAATTGTAATCTTATTTACATTTATTTCACACTATAAAAGTGCTACATGCAAAAGCTTAGTTAGCTAGAGGCTTACTTTATATTTATGAGCCATCATGATCAGCATTAGCAACACAAAAATGTGAAACACCAGTAAGACATTAGAGATGTGTCAGCAATAGGTAACACTGTCAGTGTTACTCAGCATGAAACCTCCCATCCTAAAAAGGGGACGCTCTGGTGGTTGTTCCACACGTTCTGGGCAACACAAGTATGGTGGAATAGACTCCGAACACTCCTTACTTTGCTGAAATTTTCCAATCAAACTTCCTTGAAATGCAAGATGCTACTGAGACACTTGAGCAACTTAGCCAAAATTCCAGTTCAGAGCATCACTATAATAGCATTAACAGAAAAATATGCCTGCCAGGTACTATACAAGCATGAATCAATCTCTTCGTATAAACAGCTTCCTAATAAGATCAGTGATCAAATTACAAAAAAGTTATCAGGGAAACCACTTAGTTTAATTGAAGCAACCAACACACAACGATGGTGCCTACATCAAGTGTGCAGGTAGTGAGTCAGATAGAGCAGGTGACCTTGCCTTCCCAAAACCAAGTACTGGAGTTCAAAGGCAAGAAAAATAGACGGCTCAACAGGATGGACTCAGTCCAGCATCACAACAAGCATACCAGGAATATGGTACGGATATCCCTGCTTACAGGAATTATATGCAGTATTTTCAAGCATGGAAATTATCCAGATTCAGACTGAGCACACTACTGGTTTCAGTTCTCATATTTCTACAGTTAATAACATTTAGATTTTTTTTTAATACATCCAAATTACAAATAAAAAGTTATTCAGAATGAAATAAAGACCGAATCTTTGCCAACAACCGTACTTAAAAGCAAACAGGAAAAATACTGGTCCAAGAAAACAAGCAAACAATGGAGCTTGATTCTTCCGTTGTTATGGGATTGTTATGAACAGCTAATTAAGATGACATTGTTCTAGTGGCTTACACAATAGCAAGATAATACATAATACATCAGTACACACAAGTTCTTCCATAAGCCTGGTATAATTAATTATTAAATAAACATAATGTCTATGTTTATTTAATATACAGTTAAGACATTTTCAATTATACCTATGTTAATCTAGACAAGCCAACCAAATTCTCAAAAAGTTCTACAGAAAGGGGAGAAATTCAGCTCCCATTATCTTAAATATATTCTTTTGTCTAAAGAAGACTATTTGAAGCTCATTTGGCAAAACTTATTCTATCATTGGAAAGTAACAGCCCAACAACATATTCGGTGAGACTTCTAACTCCAAATATATTAGCCTCTTAAAAAAAAGAAAAAAAAACAAACAAAACAACACCAAACCAAAAAGAACCCCCGAACTAAAGAGAGCAGATAAAATTGGGGGTTTAAGCTTAAGATGATGGTTACAGTCATATTAGATTTACATTTTCCTAAATCCTTCCTCTAGGAAATAGCTAAAATAGAAGTAAATCACTGTACTACCTATAAAAAAGAATAACTTTTGGGTCCTGGAAAAGTGGTGAAGAAAATTCAGTAGGTCTCTTTCCAGTCACCATGGATGAGACCCATAATTAACATGCAGTTTTTCAAACACAAGAGCTAAATTTTAAATTGCACAGGTTACAATTCTAGTGTGAATACACAGACACGATTTTAAAATAAAACACCCATGTTTATGCTAGAAATTAAGAAAGTACAGGGAATATAGGTCAAGCAAAATATAGCATGATGACTTAAAGGTTAAGACTTTTCAGATACTTCATTAATAAAAGCATATATAATTTATTTTCTACAAGCATTGCAATGCATCCTTATGTACAATTTAGTCTGATGACAATCACTCATGATCTTTTTAGTCCTATTTCTGCAAATCCTGTTTAACCACTTCCTATTAAAATATCGCTCTTTTTGAAAACACCATTTAAACTTCACTAATGACATAATACACAATAAAGAAAAGCTTGAAGGTGTTAGAACATTTCTGCCGTTTTTCTGGAGGCTGAAATTTCATTAAGTAAATAATCTATTGGCCAAGTTCCTGTCCATTTCATGGGAAAATGAACCCCATGAGAATCTAATTGCAAAAGAGCTTTAGTCTAAGTACAGCTTTAATTGTAAAAACTATTGTGGCACTCCAATTACCCATTTCGATCAATGAGATTAAGTGTGGCACTGAGGTTTTTCACCACTCTGATTTTTATTTTATTTTTGTTTAATGCATAACTGCATGGATTTCCTTCCCAAAAATCAAGGAGATTTTATCAGAGATCAGCTAAATCTGTGGAACTTCAAAGTGGAAATTACAAGGCACATAAATTGCTTCTTTTAATTCTGAAGGTAAAAGCCTGATCTGTCCTTCAAAATACTAAAAACTTACAACACATCTGATGAGGATTAAGTGTTTCTTTCCTCATCCACCTGCAGCTCTGCTCTGCCGTGTGAAATTGTGCTTGACTGCCCATCAGAAAGGACGAGGAGCCCCAGCCAGCAGCTGACACTGGGGCTGATGGTTTGCTCGGGAGAACCCCTAATCCTAACACAGCGCCCAAATAACACCGAGTTGGGTTGTGCCAGAAAAGAGCAGATGGAAAGGGCTGCAAGAACCCAGACAAGAACTGTAGATATCTTTGTGGTAAATGTGAGCAGCACCAAGGGGCACGGGGTACCTGGTGCTCCCCACTGCAGCCATGGTGGAGCCCAGTGTGCCCACAGCATTTCCCTGGCGAAAGGAATCTTACAGAACAGCTTCTACAGGAATAAAACAGTTCCCTTTTTATGGGCTACTAACACAGGCTACTGGTCCACTGAAGTGAAGAACTTGTGAAAGCCCATTCCCCAACTGACAAGATGCAACCATTTGAAGAAGCCTATTTGTCTATCCTCCACCATCCCCTGCTCTCCTAAATCCTATAGTGCTTGTTCAGTGGTAGAAAGTTGAACACTGAATCATGAGATTTTTTACCTAACCCTGATGAACAGAACAAAAGCAATAGATGTTTTGCCATCTGTGCAGCAGATCAGAGCTACTAAGTGTTTTCATTAACTGTGACTTAAGTATGTTTAGCAGAAATAACTATTTTTGTAAAGTAATACTTGAGGAAAAACAAACAAACAAAAAAGCACACCACCACCACCCTCCCAAAAATAAAAATAAAATAATAATAATAATAATAAAAAAAACAAACCACAAAACAGTTTCCTCCTCTTTGTAAATAAATGATTAATGCAATTCCTGGGCAGTAGCTTTTCTCAATAATTGCATTCATTCCAAATACAAAAAAATTCAAACAACTGAATGAAAGAGGTAAGTGTCTGTCCCTCTGTACCCACTAAAACTTGTTTGCTTTGCTTAAAGTAAGCTTCTAGAATGGAACAAAAACCTCCACAGATTCATTAATACCTTTTATTTTTAAATCACATTTTCATTTAAGCAGCTTAAATATTTTAAAAGCAGCCTCTGGCTCTGAACATAAATAAAAGAATGCAGCAATATCCTTTAAAAGATGGGAGGCAGTACAACCAGCTATGTTATTACTTTTCTTTTGTGGCAGACCGCCTTTTAAAGGGAAAAACTAATTTCACATATGGGAAAACAAAAAGGTAAGTTTAACATTTTTCTATTCTTTATAGGAAAGACATCTATGATAAAAATGACAGTTTAATATATTTCCTAGAACATTTATTCATGTGCTTATTTTGCAAGCCATAGAATCAACTGTCAGCTTTCTGATACAGTTCAGTACACAGTGACTTTTGCTCACCGTTAGTGCAAATATTTCCACATGCTCAAGGGAAAAAAAAAATCCCAAACCAGATTCTCATTGACTCTCCAAATACATATGCTTTACTGTACAATAATTAGACAAAGAATAGTAATATTCCTTTTAAAGACAGAGTATCCAGGTGATAGTTGAAGTCACTTTTGAAAGAAGAATCAGGTTTTTAAATTCTTTGAAAGTGAGATCTACTAAGGTAGCAAAATACAGATTTAAATACTACACAGGGGTTCCAAATTCATGCTAAAACTTGTTTCCTTTTATATATATATTTTTATACCTGCATATGAAACCGTATTTATGAGTGTCAATTTATCAACACATACACAGCCTATGTAAAATGCTCTCTAGTTGAAGGACAATGAAGTATTTTGGCAGAGTTTAGCAATTATACTGAAATAAAAATGTTTTATATGAAATGATGTTATTGGAAGACATACTAGTACCTGTGGCAACCATAGCTAACTCCAGTATTATATTCACCTTATCTTTTTTAATGCTATTGCCAAATTGTTTTTCTGCAGAATATGACAGTTATTGCTTAAAGACACAAATACTGAAAGAGTCCCTCCAATTCTAGAGTGAGGTCTGTAGACAAATAAGTAATTCATACTTGGTTTTCCTAATGTACAAGTGCAATAACAGTAAAATCACTTTCACAGTCTCAGATATTTTCTGTGGATTTCTAATATTTATTTGCCATAGTGAAAGAACTAGGATGACAAATAAATCATTGATGAGTGAGTGGCAGGAAGCTTAAACTACTAGATCAGAAACAAACAATACTTTTTAAAACTGACTTACAGAGAATAAGGCCTCTAGGAAATGGAGATACAGGTTCATGAAAAACCATTTAGTTTTATAAATTAATCATTATAACATTCAGAAAACAAAACATGCTGAAGAGACAATGCTAAATTAAATTCATCACTACTTTAGGAAGCTGATTATCCTTATATACGTGCAGAATATAGCAAGCTGGTTAGAAGTCCTCTGGAGGAGTTTGGATTTCTATCATATGATCAAAGCCTTATTTCAGTATTTTATATGTATTTCATTTTTTTAATGCAGAATTTTAGCCACTTGGTACTGTCATACTTGAAGTCTTTTTAAGTTTCAGTTTAGGAATGACACATCACCAGCAATACAGTAGATTTACAAGACATTTCAAAAACTCCCATGTGCCCCTAGAATGACTTGGATGGGTAATAAGGATGAACCAAAGTCCTTGAAGATCACTTGAGCTATTACTGGCACATGCTCACACACCTGTAGGAGACAGGGCAGGACCACGTCATCACACTTGCCTGGTTGCCACAGAAATACAACTGCATTAAATGGCCACATTTAAACTCATAAATTCTGCATCTCTCTGGAGTTCATTAGCTTTACAACACATTTCATTTTGAAACTATAATATCAGCATAAAGTCATAAGCTTTAATGTTCAAATATTCACTGAACTTGTATTTGAACTACTGCATGTCATTTGAAGTACTTAAGAGCTATGCATGAATTAAAATATTCCTCAGAAACTTGAAAAAAATTCATATGTTTTCCCTCATATTTTTTCACTGCATCTAATATCAAACCATTTTGGTTATATATGACCACTGAACAACTTGTGAGGAAAATAATTAAATCCCTAAATACTTCACTGAAAGAAACATTTAAACTTTTCTGCTATAAAGATCACAATGTTCTGGGTACATCCAAATCTGAGGCAAAAATTCCTGTATCTTTAATGACGGCAGACAAGGATTTATATATTTAATACCTGACCCTTCACACAGCAAATTGATTGTCTGCTAAGCCACAGCTACTAGATATTCTAGTGATAGAACTTATAATGAACATACAGCATGCTTATTTAATACTTTTGTATTATAATACTAATTTTAAAATTTATTTTCTTTTACCTTTCACTGTGTTGAAAAAAAAAATTAAAATAATATTAAGTATTTGTTCCAGAGAAATATCTATTTTTTCTTTAGAGGATATTTTGTCTTGCAAGTTTCACTTTTTAGAGGAGTCATATAACTAAGTAAAATTATTTATAAGAAATTGAAAGTCAATTTTGTGGTTAATGGAAAGAATTTCATTTCCTCTCGTTCGATTAAATATATTTGATGTGGCTAGTGTAATTATTCCCCCTGAATATTAAGTATATCTAAATTATATGAAAAGCCAGTGCAGGGTCTTCAGCAGTGGAAATTTGTGCTGGAATGACAGAGAGAACTGTATCATACCTAGCTATGCATAAGCACCAGGCCATTTGGAAGCATTAATTGAGTTTAAGTCATCAAAAAAATTCATGAGATCAGCTTTCTCTGCAAATTTGCAGCAAAAATATGCATGTATTTTAATTCTACACTTATACAGGAATTTTGAAGTCTCATGACTGCTGTTTTTACTGCAAAAATGCTCTCCTGGACTATGGAAATGGCTCTTCATTGCCATATTCACAACACTAAGCTGCCACCTCCCCCTCTTTTTAGAACAGTGCACACATTAACATGATGCTTCAAAGACTACTCTATAATATTTAAGTCCACAGAGTTTACAGTATATTTAGAATACTTGCGTATGATCTTCCCCATTTAATCAAGTATGTCTTCATAATCCTTATTTTCAAGGCACGAGTCAAGTTCTCAGAAAGTGGTGAAAGAAAGATCCTAGTACCTTAATTTTATTACTCTCAGTAAAACTAAGGAATTGCCAATAGCCACAACAGACAGAGACAAGAAAATCTGCCTACAGAGACCCTTTATAGAGTAATTGTACAGCTTGGTGAATCTCAGTGTGATCTTCAAGCACTTGAGGCTACATTGTAGTTAACCAAAAAATAGTTTTCTTTCAAGACAGTGGAGATTAAGACAGCAAAAGGCACAAAAGCTCGAAATACAACACCTAAAGTGTCACTTGTTTACAATTTATCCAAGTTGTGTGTTCTTGCAGGCTCTATTCTACCAATAGTTACATAAACAAAATGACTAAAAAAGAGTCTCGTGGGCTACATGCTCTGCTTTTCAGGAAACAGCATCAAGGAGAGAAGGCCCAGGAGAGAAGAGCTGACTCCACGGCTTTGTGCCCTTGCAGAGAGTGGCAGAATACCAGCCCCTATCAAAACTAGAGGAAATGCCAGGGAATATCATGCTTGACTGCAAACTATTTCATATACTAGAACAGACATCTCCTTTGGGCATACCTTCTCAAAGGAGGTTGTAGTGAAGTGGGAGTTGGTCTCTTCTGCCATGTCTCAAGTGAAAGGATAAGAGTAAATGGCCTTAAGTCGTACCAGGGGAGCTTCAGTTTAGATATTAGCGGGGTGTGGGAGGACATCACTGAAAGAGTGATGAGGAATTGGAATAAGTTGCCCAGGTGTGTCACCATCACTGAAAGTGTTCAAGAGATGGCTGAATATGGCACCTGGGAATATAGTTCAGAGGTGATTGGGGTGGTTCTCGGTTGTTGTTTGTTCCAGATGACCTTAACAGGCTCTTCTAACCTTGATGGCTCTGTGATATTTTCAATCCTATTCTATACCTACTCAAAAGTCCCTGTCACTGACCTCATACCTAAAAGAATATTTTCTAGCTTTGCACTACTGAAATTCATGAATTTAGCACTGTTTAACATTTTAATATCAGAAATAAGTTAAATTATTGTGATCTAGAAGCAGAAATGACCTTCATGATCTTTAAACTTTCTTCTACTTAGATACCATGATACCAAGTTCTTCCTTGCAGCATGAGAAAACAAGCTTTCTTTAGCCCGTTCTGAGCATTTATGTTAATGTAATTCCACACCTTGCTGTGTATATTCCCAAACTGCATGCATGTCTCTCCTTTATTTTGCAAACATTTTCCTTTCCTTTTTTCCTCCCCCACATGCACATGCCACCGATGTGTCAGCATAAGAGAGATTCCTGGCTGTATATCTTAAAAGAAAGAATGCTAAATTGGTGAAAAGGCAAAAAAAGTAAAATTTTGATAAAGTAAAACTCTTCCTCCTCTAACTTTCTGAAGATTATTTAGTTGATGAAAAGAGGCAGCATTTCTTCAGAGGTACAGGCAGCCTCCACTACCATTCCCACCCACATCCACTCAGCATCCAGCATGTTAGGCTGTATTAGCCTTAAGAAACATCTTCTAACAGATGTTTTGCTTTTGTATTAAATTTACACATTCTTTGGAGTTACTCCCTTGAGTGTGTCTACTGTAATTTTCATCACAGCTTTAGTTGGGGTTTTCTTACATGTCTTAAAAGCTACTGAAAGATATTCCCAAACCATGGAACTGAAGGAACTGCTAAAGGTCAGCTTTTACCTTTCTTATAAGTTCAATAAATAGAGAAAGAACACAACACATGTTTTTAATAATGCTGCTCTTTCAAATGTGCATTAACAACAGGGAGCTGTCAATGTAAGTTTCAAATTAAGTGTGACATTTTTAGTACCTAGGTGCCAGAAGATATTCAACAACTCTGTTAATCTTTCAGCTAAATTGTATTTTCTTTTAAAAAATTATTTTAGCAATTTTGATGAAATCAGAAGATTGCCTTAATATTAATATCCTCATTACTATTTTATCAAAAGCATCTTGTTCAATGCAAAAAAAAGAAACTTGTCTGTTTTAGTTAAGTCAATCATCATAAATGGAATAACATAAATGACACTTTCATCTTTAATGAGAACATATAATGAAAACATAAAAATTAAATACCACACAAATTTCTGAAACTTAGCCTGTTAATCTGTTAACCCTTTGAGCATTAAGAAAATCTCACGTACCCACAATAGGGTACCTTAATTCATAATTCCAGTTAAACTACCAGGAACTTTAGAAGAGTTTTGTAAAACTCTGTTTTACAAAACTAAAAATGCCATCAAGTTTAATGTTCTAAGTGACTTCAAATAATCACAATCTGATTTTATTTATTTTTTAAATCATGCATCATTACAATATTTTGCTGTTCCTATTCATACTACGTTACTGTTTCTGTTTATAAAAAGTTTAAAACTAACCCATGGATGTTTTAAACATGATGCCTATTTAGAATAGCAAAAAGTCAGACACCAATAGGGTGTAGTAGTATGGAAGTAGAAAGTAAAGATAAACAGCAAAATGTTCCCTACTTTATAAACTGTGCAAGTTTCTTACCTTTTTATGAATAGAACATTAAGACAAACCCTAGCCTGTACTTTTATGCATAAGTTTTGAGTTCATGCTAAAGTTTGGAAGTACAAGCAGTATATGCATCCATATTTCTCTAAATTACTCTTTCCAAAATAGCCAATGCCGTGGATTACTTTAGAAATATTTTGTAGTTTTTAATATGCTTGAGTAAAGGACATTGAAAATAATAATTCTAATGATTTGCTTCTCATAGAATTATTTTGAAACTTTAATTAGCTACAGAATTTCAATAGCAGTGGATCCTCTCATACTTGACATGGACATACACTGATGCCAGAAGAAGCTCCATCACTTCCCACTCCCAGGTTACACTTTACCTTTTTAAACCTGTGCAATAGAGTTGGTAGGAACAAAGTTGTGCCCACACTGCTGATGGGCACATTAACAGTCTCACTTATTTACACAAATCACTTGGCTTAACCATTTTTAATTATTAAGCGGTAAGCAGCTCCTGTCACACCGTGATAAGCAAAGGAATGAGATGAACAGCTGAAGTCACTTTGTCACTATGGCCAATGACCCACCTCTCACAGCACATTTGGAGCTCTGTGAGACCTACTAGATGAGAAAATGAAGTCCTGTAAAGAGGGCCTATGACACAGGATGTGGGAATTACACAAAATCTGACTAACCTCGTAGTCAAATTCTTCTTCACGTGCACAGTCTATACTGTGGCTTCCTTCAGCATAGGGCCCTTTAGGCTAAGCCTTTCCCAGAAAATGCCAGGCTGAAAACACACCTTAGAAAGACTACAGTAATCCCAGACAATCCTGGAGAAATGACAGTCAGCATTGCTCTACAAACATTTCCACTAGTGAGGCGAGAACAGATTTCTGTAAATAATGCAACTGAGGTGTTAAAATGTTAACTAATCACAGTGAACTTTTTCTAAATCAGTTGTGTGAAGGGAAGCCACCTTAGGTGGGCTGGAAAATAAACTGTAAATGCTTATTCAACACAGTGAGAAACTGTTAATGAGAAAGAGATCAAAACACTTGACTCAAATTCTAGACAAAGTAGGCTACATGACTTGCTTCACAGAGATGTTCCCCCATAAGATCCTTGGAAACAAGTATGTCAGTACAGATGGAGTTTGAGCAGAAGTCTGAACATACACTGGGACAAGATGACAAATCTCATGTGTAATGACCACAGTTTGAGAAATCTGCTTGCTTGGCTTTAAGGCCTAATAATAAATACCCCACAACCTGTTCTCACATGACAGCCATGTGATGGCCCAACACAGGCAGACACAGTATGAGGCTATCTCCAGGCTACAGCTGGAAGTGCACCTGCCCCTGATGTGCATTTAGAGCATCCCCTGACCCCATGGCCATGCCTGGAAGTCTTGGTGCCGCTGCCACAGTCATTATCTTGGCTCTGTTTGGTCTCCTCAGGGGATGGCAGGGCAAGGCAGCTGGGGGAGGTCCCAACCTGCCCCATGTCAGTCCACCCTGAGGTCCCACATAGCCAGGGTCTCCCCACTCACTACATGGTCTGCTGTGTATCCACAGGTACACAATGGCTCACAATCTGTGATAAATTACAAAAAGAAGACTTTGATGGACCCCATGAAACTTCACTCGTGTTTGTCTGAAATGGAAACTGGTAGCATTTCACCCCTGTTGCTGATGTTGTCAACACCATCAGGCATCATGCCAAAAGTTTGCCTGAATATAAACTCTAATAATGGCCTTCAGAATTGTGAGCAAGACACTAAAACATAACACGATACCCAAACCACCCCCAACACCAGGAAAAAAACCCTGTCTTAAATATTGTTAGTTTCTAACATGCATTTTGTTTTGCTCTGCCTCAATTTTGTGCTATCAAAACTGAACATTTACTACTGTTTATAGACATTGATGGTGGAGAAGAACCTGAAAAAAATAAAACAAAAAGCTGGAATTCTTATTCACCCATCCAAATAGGTTCGCTCACAGGTAAATTTTTTCTCTGAGTAAATTTACTCATATGAGGATGTTTTACAAAAAAAAGAGCATAAAAAGTGTGGAAATATGCAGCAGGGAAGAGAATGTTTTTCCAAGAACAAGGGGAAATAAAGTCGAAACACATTGCCTTGCCTCTTTTTCCACGCACTTTAAATCTCAGTGGTCCTACTCCCCTCAAGAGTACTAAATGAGAATGAAATTTAGCAGCCTAAACTAGCTCCTCTCACACTTGCTGCTGCTATTAATGTTAATTTTCTCATTCAGGCTGTATCATAATGCCAAGATGAAAGATTCAGACTGCCAAAGAATAACCAGCAGCAGTGAGAGGCTGCCAGGGGAAAAGACACAGTTGCACATCATCTAGTATAATTTTTTCCATCAGGACTGAGAAACTGGAGACAAGGTAAGGGGAGGGAAGAAAAACAAGTAAAGTAGCACAAATTATCCTTTGTTCAAGTCCACTTATTTTTTGTGTCAGAAAAATGTGGTAGCCCAAGTAAAATACCTTAACAGTTTCTCTGAAAATTATCATAAGATGAATATTACAACAAATGAATATCATAAGGTGAATATTACAACACTCTGTGGAAGCTAATAGCTACATTACTGAACCAGAAACATGGTTACTCATAAGGAATACCTTAAAATGCTGTGTTTCAATATCTAATGCCCTATTCTTTTGAGAAATTTAAAGAGAATGTTGGGCTGTTCAGTAAATACTTAATCTTTTAGAATAAAATAGAACAGAATATTTCAGTTAGAGGGGAGCTACAAGGATCATCATCTAGTTTTAAAAACCTACAGGACAATGAATATTACTGATGGAAAGCCACTTAAAAATTTGTAATTACACTATTATCTTTTGGAATTTGTATTTATAGCCTCAGCACAGATCAGGTCTATCTTGAAATACATTTTATAGTGCCATTATCAAATGCTGTACTGTCACTCACAGTTTTAACTTCCTTACAGCTACATATAGTGCCTGCTCTGCTTCTTTGCTTAATTTCTGTGGACACTGAATTACACAAGAAAATGTTATCAAGAACTTAGTCTGTGCCTGCCATTCAACACCCATTGATTTAACTGATCAAACAACAACAAAGAAAAAACAAAACGAAAAAAAGATGAGACAGGCAACCAGTGTTGATACCATGTCAGTTTTTGACTTCTCTATTAATAATACCAAGGAAATCTCCAATGAACAGTAACAATAATATAGTCCAAGATCCAGTACTTCTATGAGGGAATGACTCCAGCAGGTACGCATAGAGGTAAGGAGTAAGAACAGACGTTTTGCTGAAGCTGCACAGCATGTCACTGAATTAAGAGCTGGCCTATGAACCATCAGCCCCCTCACTCCCAGTACACAAGCTTGCTGCCTGCAAACTACTAGTGACACCTGGGCTGCCAAATTCCTAAGTGCTTACACATGCCATTCCAAAACAGCCTGAAGCCATCAGTATGCACATTGCACACTTACCACACCACCATCCCGTGATTCATTCCACTATCATCTGAGAATGGAACTTAATCAGGACATAAATGCTTTTTATCTACTTACCAACACCTTTGAGCATCCATCATTTTGTTTGGTATTGGACACAACAGCAAAGGGATTTTTATTTCTTTTATACAAGGTGTATTATTAGGAAACTGATGAGAGCAATGAAGGAGAGAAAGGGGAGGGAAAATACTCCTTGATAGCCAGTGCAACTGTCTGACTGCACACATTTATAAACACTGCAAAAGATGCACTTAAGGATGTCTTGCACAAAACAGTACAGTAGATTTTTAGTGGTCTTACCTTGAATTTGGTGTTTGTTACATACGTTGCTTCAAAACGGAAAATTGACACCTATTATATACTGTGAATTACTATAGTACCATCTCTAAGGTCAGACTGGACCGACACGTGAGCAACCTGATCTGATTCCACATGCGGACTACATACCTCCTTAAGGCCTTCTCCAATCTAAATTTTCAATTTTCTTAATAGCAATTTACATTTGAAGAACTGAAAAACAACAGGATGGCTTATACTGAAAAACTGAGTCCTGTAGGTTGACATTTGCATGTTAGATAACCTAAAAAAATATATGATTACTGAACATCAGTGACAGTAGGCCAAATCTATGGTGCATCTACGCAGTATTGGTGTTGAATATCTGCATATCTTAGTGCACATAAACACTCAAGAACGAGCAACCATAGAAGAGTCTTCCATATATGACATTATGATCATTGGACACAGATGAAGAACAAAACTACGCAAGGAAAGCTACCATAACATTTTATTAATAAGCAAATAGATGAAAAATTGATGAAATATTGAAGCAAAAATATTGCCTCCCAATCAAAGGAGTAAATGCAAAATGTATTTTAAAAAAAGTCACAGACTTTTTTTAGATTGTTCTCTACTGAACTTGGGATTCTTTTCGATCTATTGTTACATCTAATTATCATCTAATCTCTACTGAATGTAACTATCTGTCTTCGTGCCCATTACTTCCAGCTAAACTGGCCTGAGCCTTTTTTCCATTTGAGAGACTAAGCAGTCTAAATCTTACTTAAGCAATAAGCTACCTCATGAGAGACAAAATGGATCATGCTAGGACTATTCCCCTATTAATAATTCACCTCAAAGCATATTAAATGACCATTCTTAAAATTACCACAAGCATAAAACCACCAAAGAAACAAAGTTTGGAAATCTAGACAATATGAAGTTAAAACTGCCCATATGGATAGCTTCAGTTTCTTAAAACAGGATAACGTCTTGTCATCATGGAATGAGAAATGGTTATAAGTAGGTAATTAAATGATGTGGAGTCTTGGTCTTTCTGGGCAACTCATTTAGGCAATCTTACTAGATCAGCAACTCCAGCTACGTCAGCTTAGAAGCAGCAGTTAGCTCGTATTCTAAATCTCCTAAATGTGATGATCTGCAGTGAATCAGGCACCAGAAGACCAACCGTTCAGCTGTTGGCTCCCACAAAATAAGAATTCACATGGTACTTTGGAAAATGTCAACTTCTGTACCAGATGAAGAAGATCTTTTCATGGACAATTTCCCTGAAGAAAATTGCATACATGCTCTTTAGTTTTACATTTGCAGGTAATAGTTGGCAGGAAAGAGTGCAAAAGTCTACACTTGATTTGGGGTTTTTTAAGCTTAATTTGTCCAACTAAGAATAGATAGTAGTTACTTTGGAGCATAACTTTGTAGCAGTTTCTGTGACTAAGCAGTACAAGGATCCTTAATTATAATTGTTCTCTTCTGTTTCATGGACTGTAATTGTGACAAATGAATCAGAAAATTCATCTTTTTTTAAAAAAAAAACCCAGCTTTTTCAATACTGAACTACATTTGGAGTGGGAGAGAAGGAAAGGTATCATCTTTTCTAGTGAGGGAGAAACATTAATTAAAGAGGTGAATTTTTCATGTAGAAATCAATTTAGTATTCCCAAAATTTCTGATTTATCTCAGAATTATACTCTAATAAAAACTTTGCCAGACTGCTATCATCTTTTAGCAAACTAGGATGGTATAATCCATTGTTTCTCTGCTCCATCACAAATACTGCCTACATATTCCAGACCTCAAATTATGTTGTCCCACACATGCCCACTTTCACTCTGAGCTATTCTCCAGTTTTGTCAACTCTTCTATTATTTTTTATTACTTTAATAAGGTAGTCACTACTCTGCTCCCAAGCCTTACACAACCAAGCTAAGAAAACTTACAGAGGTTGGTATTTATCTGGTCCTGTTAAAACTAATCCTAAATACCTAATTTTTTTAGACATTTATAGAGGCTGAAATGGGTGAAAACTGAGCAACTAAGGATTTTGGCTGCTTCTTAGAAGACTACCATCTACAGAGCATAAGTGCATCCAGAATAATATCAAGTACAGAATATTGCAGTTCCTGGTTGGTGGAATAAAGGAAGAAAATTACTTTTTGTATGAAATAATTTATCCATTTTAAATATCCTAAATCTACAACTGTAATGTTTTAAGTGTGAAGCCATATATACTTGTTTCAAAGGGAAAGTGTCTAAGTGTCTTTTTCTATTTATGCTATGCAGTTGTTTTTGTTCTTTCAAGTAGGATGGGTGCAGGTCAATCCCTCCTAGATCTGGAAACCTGTCCCTTCCTCTGTCTTTTATACATCTGTAGCTTTGGTTTGTGAATCTCCAGAAAGAGACAGTAATATAGGAAATTGAAAAAGCACATTACAGCCTTCAGCAGACCATATAAAATGTGACTGACCTGAAATGAATTGTTCTAAGAATTCATCCCGATTTCTACTTTTGTTATACCAAAACCAAATAGCCATTTTTAAGTATGTCTATAACATATTAGTATGCTTTTTATCCCTGAATCAATTCTTGCATTATTGTATTTTAACTTTCTCGCAACCTATTGTATATTATAACAGGAAAAGCTGACATACTCTTATCTTTTTAAAAGGTGTCCTACCCTTACATTCGTGTATCTAAATGACATGTCAGCATTTCTCCTTACTGTAAAATCTACCTTTGAGAGATACAAAGCCCAGAGAATCTACACAACTGATTGTTACAGCACATATATTAGAAACATATCTTTTAAAGGCACTGCTGAGTGAAGAGTGTGAAATTCCTCCCTCTGGCCTCAACAAAAACCTGCCTACAGATTATTAATGTTTCTTAAAGTTTATGGGGGGGGGGGGAGGTGTGGCAGGGGGAAGAAAAAAGTCCACACATCAAACAACAAGAGGAAGGGCTGTTGGTTTCACCAGAAAGTATAGCAAAATCCACTCCAAGTAAATTTTTTAAATCTTTAATCATTTAAAGATAACAACTAATTTTATTTAGTAAATGACTCTCTCGAACAGTCTCCAAATTCACCACTGCAACACAAACTCAATGTGTTGGTTGTGCTTATTTGTGAGATATAGGCTTAAATTAATTAGTAATGAACATTTAGAATAGAAAACACATATACTTAAGTACTTCAGTCAAAAGAAAGGAAACAAAGGCCCCTTTAAGCCCCTCCAAAGGCTGAATTTGGGCAAAGAGACAGAAAACATGAAAAAAATTATTTTACTCCTGTGCAAGTCAGATTTGCATTCAATCTGTATTTTTCAAGATTTAAAAAAAAAAAAAAAATAGCTGATGGCGGAACACCAATGGTCTTAGTTAAAGCTCTATATTAAGCAATTCAATATTCTACCTTTCCATAGTGGAAAATACCAAGAAATTCAATCAGTAATATTGACATATTCAAGGGATAAAGGGATACTATACATTTCATGCTAATTTTCTAAGGTACCATGTTGATTTTTACTGTTTTGAGAAAATTTGTAATACAACTCAGTCAGCTTGAAAGGATTAAATAGATGAAGAATTCCCTGCACTTGGCACCTCTTAGATCACATCATGCTTATCTAGAGCCATACATCAAACAAGCCTAGTTACCATAGTTCCATAAGCACATTGCTGTGGAGTTCAGTGGCCAACAGCCCTTTTCTGCCTTGAGAAAAATACATTAGCAGGTAGAGCAGTTGATGAAAGAAAACATTTTCTGGAATACAACTACAGAAGATTTCTTAAAAAGGAAATTAAATGTATTTTATCATAAACCAGAACCCCACTCTAAGAGATGCTGCATTTTACTGTTTTTGTTGCTGGGTTTTTTTCCTCTCAGAAAAATGTTTTTTGCTTTTATTCAGGGAAGTCAGTAGAGTCAAACAAATAAAACCCTCTTCATTTAAACAGGGAAAATCATTTTAACCAGTCAAATTATTTGATAAGCCTTGTAGGCAGAGGATTTCTGAAGTTTTTCATGCAACAAATGAAAACAGGAGAGGGGAAAAAAATTCAAACAACTATACTTTGATACAAAAGCCACGATGTGGAACAGAACTAAAGTCCTCTAATTACAGTCTTTAATCTGAATAAACTTGTACAGTGACTGTTGGTTTATGAGTGCCTATTTGCATAAGGAAGGCAAACAAGCACACATTCAATGTAGGAAGTAATATTGCTTTAATAATCCCAACATTCAAAAAGCTAGATTGGAACTGCTACTAAAAGTCTAAAAAAGAATACTCTCTTTACTAATATCCAAATTAACTCATGTTTTCTTGACAACTCACTATCAGAGCCATCTTAAAATTTTTGGACATCTTGGGTAGGTAGTTGAGAGCTTCTCCATTCCCAGAAAAAATAACTGCTAAGCGATAAGCCTGAGACTGCACAGTGCAAAAGTCCAAATAAACTGCTCATCTTCTGCACATCTTTCATTTTTAAGTGTACAACAGCTATTCTTCTGTGAAAAGTAGTTCTCCCAAACCCCCTACAAGCAGCCATGTAAATACAGAAATTACATATGTTGGAGGAAAACACTGCACTCTGTTGGTTCAAAGAACCCTTTCACTGGTTCTGGATCTTTAAGGTTTTGGACTTCAGTCCTGTAACCCAAAATTTTAGGACAGCATTACTGGAACAAGAACTGAACTTAAAGCTGAAAAATGCAAACCATTGCTGCCTATGAATTATCTGTATAAATATTTTTTTTAAAATATACTCCCAGTCTGCTGCATAAACAAGCAAATAAGACCCCCATTTTAGCTATTGCCATACTTCCCTTTTCATTAATGCTCACTGAAGTTATATAACATAGTTTCTACACTCTGATCCGATAAATAAAACTAACTAAAAAAACTCAATCACAACCCCTTCTCTCCCCTGGCCCCTCAAAAATAAAATATCAAAACCCAAAACCAATCAACCAGTTTTTACAAATAGAAAGGAAGTGAAAGCAATCTCAAATTTCTCTTCGGATGCAACTCACACACATAACATGAATGGAACATTCGGCTTCTCTAAGTGAAAAACAGTCCGAAGTCTGGCAGTAGTCTCATGCCAGTCAAGTGGCAGCATCACAAATAATGCTGCAAGTTAAACTGCATTACCTACAGATGTGCAAGTCTAAACTTTGGCTGAAAAGACAAGATGATGAGGAGGAAAAGGTACTAGGTCTGCCAGAGGCATACCTGTATATGGTGCCCTTAGGTATTTCAGTCCACCAAAAGTAAAAAGAAAAGCCTCGAGTATGGACACGTAGAGGTGCTAAGATACTTCAACACAAAAGATTAGGTTGTCAGAGGGGAATCCACTAAGAAGTCATAGAGAAAATCTGAAAATCTTAAGTAAAGGTTTACTCTAAAAACCTTTGAGACTTCCTGATTATTCGTTACAAAATAATTATGGTTTTACTAATGAGCAATGGAAATGAAACGTTGGTATTTTTTCAAAACAGCATTTCCATAAAATCATCCACTTGTAGACTTTTCAGAACAGTTCTGCTGATGCCAGCAGGTGCAGCCAGTGATTTAACACTTTTTGACATTTTAATCTTTTAAGAATCTGTACAAAATACAAATGCCTTCTGGAGCTGAAATAAATCTATTTCTTCTTTCTTCGACTTATGATTCCCCAAAATACTATAATACTATTTAAATAAATAATTTAGTTAAATTTAAAACCTAATGAATTGGGGATTTGAATGACTAAACCTGCACTTTGTTTGCCAACTCTTTTTTTTTCTTTTAATAAAACAAAGCAAAACTTTATTGAACAAGTGTCTTTGCTGTTAGCAAAGATGGCAAGACTTTATACTCCAGATACTGCTATAAAAGCATGTTACCAATGAAGAATTTAGATCACATCACATGGTCCCACTGCTTTCCTGGAATTGTTCGAACACATTGGAAATGCAGTCATTTTGCTTTCATTGAATTTAACATATCTGAGGACTTTGATTTACTGCACCAAACAAAATCTCCCAACAGAGGGAGAGAGGACCAAGACATAAACTGACAGATGAAGAGAGAATCAAAGGCCAGCTAATGATGCATCCAAAACCTGTTCCTAGGCAACTTAGGAACACAGTGACAGCAATCATGATGCAATTTTATAAGGTTTTGAATCATGAAAGGCAATCATAAAGTGTTCAAGTCATATCTTGGAATTAACTACCTAGCCCATATTGACCAAATATTACTGAAAATTATTTATATCAATTGGAGTTAGTTCTTTAGAATACACAGACTAGAACTGAAGTAGTACAGCATATGATGTTCCCACTCCTTTTTCCTTTCTATGGACTTAACTTGGAAATTTCATATCTAGGATGGCCAAAGAGCTCAAAAGCCTTCCCTCTGCTCCAGGATCTGGAAGATCAGTGCCTGTGGCCCATATGTACACAACATGAGACTAGGTCCTGCTGTAATCCTGTATTCATCTACCAGCTGCCTGCTCCTTCCTACCTCCACCCCCATCTCCAAATGCTTTTGTCATTTTATGATTGCAGTACCAGGTACTTCCAAGATTAATGGCTTGCCAGGGCTGATGGCCTACAGCAGTATCACAGGTTATCAGTATCTTCCAGCTGCTCTTTAATCCCCAGACAATCCCTGGCACCTTCATCATTATTGGTTAATTAGCATTAATGAAAGCTGTGAATACACAGTGAGAGGCTAATACACCCTCAAGCTCATATGTCAGAAATCCTTACTTAAAAGAAAGGTATCCTACATGAATCATATCTGCATGGTTAAATGAAAGCATATTTCTCTACCCACCTAAAGGCATAAGCATCAGTTAGAGACTAATGATCAGTTAAACTTTGTGAAAGATAACAACACTGCAGACTCCAGACATTAGAAAGATGCCAGTTTTCACCCCTTTTTTGTACGTGTTTTCAGCCCATGCCCTACCTCTCCCCCCAAGACATGCTCCACCCTCTTCACCGATATCTTATCCACCAACACTGGCCTTAAGAAACTGTAGGCAAATCATCCTGAGGTTCATTGCTGTAAAACAAGATGATATAACCTCAAAAACTCCAGAAATATCTGCTGCACAAAACTACTTTGAGATGTGACAGTTGTCTCCATATGTTACATATAATACTCACACTCTACTGGTCTATAGGGCAATTGCCTACTACTGGCGTTCTGCCAAGACTTATATAGATATGTGTGGTCTGTTCTCTTCTACTGACTCATCTACTGACTGAGAGAAACATGCTTTAAATTCTGTGTCCAAACTCACAGCATTTTGGCCCTGCGGTTTCATCACACCCCCAACCTGCTAAGCTTTCCAGCAATATCGTGCATTGGAAAACAAAACTGTATGAATCATTGGATCTATTAAATACTTCAAGAAAAAGGATGTGAAAATAAATATTTAACCAATATTTACATTGTTAAGGTAATGTAGAGCACGCCAACCGCATCTTTATTCTGTGTTCACAGAATTGACATTTGCAAATCCATTATTTAATGCTTTTCTTCTGATTAAAACTCTTTCCAAGAGTTTCCAACTCTTTCTTTTCTTTTCAAACACTTTACATCATGGATATTTCTAGAGGCCAGTTTCACAGAACAATTCCTTGACTAAACCCTCAATTGTTCCACTGCTAAGTTTTTAATTTTATGAACTAGGAATCAGGCCCTCCCGTGAGTGCCATCCTCTACACTGAAGGTTACCATGCAGAGTAGCAAACTTGAAATGGCTCACATGCTCTGCTGTGAGTCTGTCCCAGCACTAAATGAGAATTCCAGTTTCTATGAAGGCTTTTTTTTATACTGAGTTAGAAAATACTGTTCAGATAATTTGGCCAACCAGTCTCATTTGCTGAGAATTTTTAACTAATATCACAGAAAATTTAAAAGAGATTGCATACAAAGAAAATTTGATATGACTAATTTTATAGTGCAGCATTAAGATACTAGGAAATCCTACTTTTAATATCTTTAATTTAAGAATACTACACTCTAAACAGTTTCAGAACTATCTTCCATTTGAATCAGCTAATCTTGTCTTTCTCAATATTAAAATCCTTTGCACACACTGGAAATTTACAGAGAAGCGCTCTTAATACAAGAATGTATGATCATACTGATAGTCATACCAGTTCATATCAAGGATTTCTATAACCCACTGTTCGGCCTCTAAATGTGGCTACAGTCAGATGTCTAGTAAAGAAGAAAGTGGGGGCAAGCATAGATAATAGTTCCTAGATTTTCCAAGCCCAATTTGGTCTTCATACTTAGTCTGAGATGTATCTCTCCTCTAAGTGTTTGCCCAGTCTCTTGTTAACCCATGTAGACTTCCTGTTACAGAAGCACCCACAATGTGGTATTTACTCGCTTTGGAAGTAAAAATAATAGAGAAAAATTTCTTGCACAAGCAGGATAAAAGTGAACTTATTAAAGAACTACCAGGGGCTGCAAGCTTTTGCAATTAGATAGGATTAGTATTCAAAGAAAAATTCTCATAATTTATTTGCCCTGCATTCATCGTTGTTTCCAAAGGCAGTAAAATGCTAATTTTGGGGTTACCTTCTTAATTTGTTTGTTCCAGAGATTAGAATCTATAAGGCCTCTCATGAAATAGTGAAACACATCTCTATAATTCATCAAAGGTCTGTTTTCCACTGTGACTGGAACCAGAAGTCAGAATGTAGAAAAAAATCGAACAAGTAGCTGTCAATCCAAGTGGGTGTGAAAGGTTTAATATTACCAGAGCCTTACTGGGGACAGGAATTACAGCAAATCTCTTACGCATTTCAGGGTTTCAGATTAATGCCCTAAATAGTGTAAAAACCACTCCCCCACCCTCAAATTATGGAAATGGTGTTATTTATTAAGTAATCAACTATCAGTTTACACAAAATGAAGTCTTCTGGGTTCTTTAGCTGGCAATTTCAGCAGCACTCCTTTATCCATCCAAAACAGAGCAAACAGTGCCAGACTATGTACAATACTGCCTACCAGCAGGAGTCAGACAAATATTTTTGTTCAGGCTAGAGTAGAGAACTAAATCAAGAAATTACCACTAGATTTCCACCTACATGTGTACAGTCACCTCATCTAACTCAAATGACTAATACCTTGAGGTTTAATTCCAAACTGCATTGTCTTTCTTATGTCCTGAAGTTAAATTTGCTTTAAGTTTTGGGTTTGAGTTGTTGTGGGGATTTGGGTTTTTTTCCTAGTTCTTTGTTTTCGGATTTTTTTTTTTTTTTTGGGGGGGGGGGGGGGGTGGTGGTGCTTTTTTAAAATTACTGTCACACAACATTTATGGACACAGAATTGATATTCTATATATTACATACATGTCACCAAAGAAAACAGAAAGAGTAAACTAGAAGAATGAGGAAACTCTTCAACAGAAGTAGGCAAGCTATGAGAAAGTCAGAAACAGAACCTTTTTTTTCTAGCGTCACTAATTCTTTCTCCAATTCAATTCTTTACTGAAAGGGTGGTGAGGCCCTGGCACAGGCTGCCCTGAGAAGCTGTGGCTGCTTCATGCCTGGAAGTGTTCAAGGCCATGTTGGACAGGGCTCTGAGCAACTGGTTATAGTGGAAGGTGTCCCTGTCCATGACAGGGAGGTTGGAACAAGACGATCTTTTCAACCGTGGCCATTCTATGATTCTATGGTATGAAATATATCAGTGCAAATTGACAAGCAATGGTACAAAGAAAATCTAGGGGGGGAAATAAAACATCAACAATAAAAAATCCAAACCACAAAGCCCTACCACAGTACAAAAAACTAAACCAACAGCAACAACAAAACCTGGAGAGAAATAATTAAGAAGGAAGGCTAATTCATCAAATTCATTTTATATCTGCGCTCTTAAAGTAAATAAGCAATCAAGTTCTACCAGTATTAGTGATAAAAGTTATAAAATTCCCTTTTCACAGCTGTCTGATTTAAGCACATTTCTTACTAAAGTAGCTGACAGCAACAACTCTGGCACAATTAATATGTGAAACAGTGCTACTATGCCTGAAAGTTGCTATCACTTGAAAAGTTGTTACAGAGCAACTCACTTGCTTCTTTTGTTCCAACTGTATTATATATTCTTTTTACAT
The DNA here is from genome assembly GCA_035047845.1 of Dendrocincla fuliginosa. Taxonomy (NCBI): domain Eukaryota; kingdom Metazoa; phylum Chordata; class Aves; order Passeriformes; family Dendrocolaptidae; genus Dendrocincla; species Dendrocincla fuliginosa. The sequence goes on from JAWWMO010000001.1 coordinate 108,024,101, forward strand.
TTATCATATTTCAGTTTCAATGTAACACCCAGTGTTTAGAGAATTGTTGACATTTGTCTACTCAATGTTTTGCCTTTGATTCCCCTACTTTTACCTTTCAGGCCTACTACAGTAACAAGGACTGTACTGGTTGGGTTCATTTGCTGAAAAAAACATTTGTACAAAATTCCAAGTATAAGAGGACTAGAAGAAATTACCTGTCAAGAGCATCAAAATCAATTTACTTCTGAAGGTATAACCAGACAGAAGAACCTTTTTCTGTTTCCATCAAGTCACTGGAAGAAAACACTACTAGATCACAGAACTTTAGATAAGGGAAAAATGTTCTTTAGTACCTTCTCCTGTGTTCTCACTTTCACTGATGACATAAACCCTATTGGTGACACATACAGCTGTTAACAGGTACTGTTCAACTGCTTCACTGTGCTGGTTTTGGCAGGGGTAGAGTTAAATGCCTTCACAGTGGCTGGTGTGGGGCTGTGGTTTGGATTTGTGGTGAACAGTAGGCTGAGAATGTGATGACATTCTTCTGCTTTACATATTGCCATGCTGGTGAAGAAGCTGGGAAGGAGACACAGCTGGGACAGGTGACCCAAACTGACCAAAGGGATATTCCAGACCATATGACATCATGCTCAGTATGTAAAGTTTGCGGGAAACAAGGAGGGAGGGGGGACTTTCGGAGCGATGACATTTCCCTTCCCGAGTAACCAGTTTTCCTGGAGGTGGCTGAACACCTGCCTGCCCACGGGAAGCAGTGAATTAATTATTTGTTTTTCTTTGCTCGCATGCATGGCTTTTGCTTTCCCTATTAAACTGTTCTTATCTCAACCTATACGTTTCACGTTGATTCTCCTCCCCATTCCACAGGCTCTTGGGGGTGGACAGGGGCATTGAGCTGTGTGATGCTTAATGTCCAGCTGGGCTTAAGCCAAGACATTCATCTTAATACAAATATCTACACATGTAAAGACATCATTAACTGAGAGAAAGTATCTACTCACACTGAAATCATACATTTATACATGTGCATACACATAGATATATTGGAGTCATATCCTCAAAGTCAAGAATACATACTAAGTAGTCTTACATGGGTAGGTGTTACAGTGGTTAATTAGGATTCAAAGAATGCAAGTACAGAAATCAGTTCCTGGGCTCACTTGTGGCAATGAAGCTGGGATTGCAAGCAAAGGAGCTGGGACTATAGCTTGACTTATATCCTAATGCAAAACATAGAGAAGGTTTGATAGGCTTGTTTATCTCTACATACTACAGTACTATGTGGGCCTACATAGATAAGTTCCTACACTAGAGACAGCTATCAAAGCCAAGAGCAGTGCTTGGCAAGATAAATACATCAGGGATGCTGCATGTTCTAGAGTGAGCTGTGTGTTATCAGCCACATAGAAGCTGCCCTACCCTCTCAACAGTTTCAGTGAGCATTTGTGAATAGGAAACATGGCATTTTCCCCCCTTCAGTAAATTTGAAAGCGTATGTCTTAATTACCTCATTATTTTCCCCAACTGTCACATTTGATACTTTTGAAATCTATTCATACAGTGGGTATTAAAAAGATATTATTCTTCAAACTATTTCTGAATCTATTATCTGTCCTACTTCATCTCTAGGACTAAAACACATAGATGTGAAATATTTGTAGAAAATATCACACTAACACATTTAAGCAATAACGCCACAACAAAACACACATGCAGCCTGTCAGAGTCCCTGACCATTTTCCCTGAGAGGAGACAAGTAAGAGCTCCTACAGAGTAAATATGAAGCAGAAAGTGTACTAATCATGTTCAATAGAATTTTTAAGTGGTTTTAGGTGTAAGTACAGTCTAGAAAGCTGGCAAGAGTCCTAGGTTTGGGCTACATTGCCCCTCCTCCCCACCCACCAAGCCTTTCCCCTTCAACCTGACAAAATAAAATAATTATGCTAGTTGCATAACTTGGATCACTCCTCATCACAATCAGCACTTATGACTGTGAGTTTAAGAAACTTCTAAAGAAACTCAGAGATATTTTTCTTTGAGAAAGGAAAAATTGTTTTCTTTCATCCTATACAGAACCATAGAATCATTAGGCTCTAAAAGACCATTAAGATCATTGAGTCCAACTGCTACTATAATGGGATTTAGCTATATATAATATGATTTAGATATAATAATTTTAATGATTTTTTGAAACCTTCTCAAGGTCCACAAAAAAAAATGAAGTCAAAAAACACTGCTGCAAAAAATCTCTGTGTGTATTTCAAGCCTGGGGTTAGAGACTATAACAATTTATCACAAGGAAAATATTCATATGAAAAATGAAAAATACATTGGCCTTCCATATACACTCTTCTGAGACTCTGGGATTAAAATATCCTTAATTAAAACCTTATTTTGCACTGTACTCCTTCACACATTCACATGATGTGACTTAAAATGCTAGCAAATTTATAGTAGTTCATTGCAAGAGTTACTTGATTGCAGAATGAATTGACATTATTACACACACACAAAAGCTTATGTTGAAAAAAAAAAAAAAGGCTAAGATTTCAAATTTAAGTATTCTAAGCAAAAGAATATGTTCTGCCAGGACTTCCTTCAGTATTCTTCTGCATATGCATTGTAACAAAAATCTTTTTCCATATATGGGGTGAGGTTTGGGGATACAAGACCTTTGTTTCAATGAGTAAAAAAAGGATAGGAGGTGTTCTCGTTGGGAGAACCTACAGATTATTTCACCTTCACAGTACAAGATGGCCAGTTCAGCAATACATTCCTTACAAATCTTGTACATCCCAAGCTCCCCTTTACGTACAAAGGAGACACTAAGGTACAGGTTCAAAACAGAGAACTGAGAGACAGTGAAACTCAGGTCAGGAGTATCTCCTTTCTTGTATCAGTTTGAAATGCTTGTCAAAGCATCCAGTAACGAAAGAACAGTTGGTAAGGTCAAAATCCAAGTGCGTGCAAGTCCAGCTGTGGAGTTTGGGACTGCTGCCAGTCAGATTTTGATGAATCAAGTGAGGCACTGAGGAAACATTTGCAAAGCATCACATTTGATCTCTTTGAAAAAGATGTTTCTCCAGAACAGCACTCAATTATTTTTGTCTTGTCTTTTCCCCTTCTGAAATTCCTCACACAAAAACACAAAGTGCTCATTTTAACTTATTTTCATGCAAGCCTCTTGGAAATAAATCTTGTGTGATTACTATGACAGGCAGGAATGAATCATAGAATCATTTAGGTTAAGAAAGACCTTAAAGATCACTGTGTCCAACTGTGAATGAATATTCTACTGGATGACCAAGAGACTCTATAACTAGCCCTCATCTCTCCATGCAGCCTATCTCCTCGGTGCATTTCATCCCCAGTATTGCAGAAACATTGTCCTACATGTGAACATGACTGACAGATAATCCCACCAGGCTTCTATTACACATTGTCCAACACCTTCTCATGGCAAAATGTAGCCGAGAGGCCAAAGAATTCTTCATTCTGATTCAGATTGCAGAAGGGCAGGGACTTGAGGACTTGAAGAGGGACAGACTTTTCTACATATTCTTCCCAGTAAAACATTACTTTTCTTCTGTTATCTGATCTGTACCTTCAGTCTCAACTTCCTCATTATCAACCAGATCAAGCATTTCCAGCTGGCTTCTAGCCATCACTTCCAATTCTCACCTAACTTCCAGTCCAAACACCCTGCCTAGCACAGTAAAAGGCATTATCCAGCATTAAAATTTAATCCCTTTGCTGGTCAGACTTTCACTGTGTCACTCCACTGAGTTTTAAGACCATTTTTCTACTCGTATTTGGTCCAATTCACCCCCTAAAACTAATGAAGCAATTTTTTTGTTTGTTTGGTATTGTCATCCTCACTTCACATGGAGCATTCTACATGTGAGATGTGGCAGAAGCACAGAACTAGACTCAGCACAGTCTGAAGAAAACCCAAAGTATAATTACAAGGAAAATACTGAGTGGCCTTGAACTGGAATAAGCTCCTTTCATTTGAAACTTCAGGGCATGCACATGCAAAATTCTACCAAGCCTTTATTAAAACCATGTAAAATGTGATTTTCAAAAGCTCACAGCTCAGTCAAACTGGGGCGTTTCATACACTTCTGGGAAAATACACCTTTACAGATCTTACTTTTTAACAGACCCGTGTCTTGTTCTCTCCACACTGATGATAATTTCAAAAGGTTTCATTGTTTTGCCTCCTCTCTTCATACCCACACTGGGGAAAAAACCCCAAGAAAACAAACATCCTGAGAACACATGGAAGCAAATAAATTGATCACCTCAATATTATTCAGGTTCAGTAAAACCTTCAGTGTAGAAAGGTCAGTCCAAAAGTTATTCTACACCTAAACTTGGGTTTGTAAAGAAAATATTGTAAACAGAAATTATGAGAAAACATGCTAATAAATGAATTTGCTTTACATCTTACTATTGGTAGTACTCTATAGTAGAATGTGTGGGTTACTCTAGCATAAAGATAGTTCTGATTATAAAAACAGTGACTCTGCTTCATCCCCCTTTCTTTACTCTACCTAATTTTAATCTCTGCCTCATGCTAAACATCATAATATTTAGTCCATTATTATATCGTGATTTACATAGACCTGACATTTTGAGGGTTTTTTTCCGATCTATTAAGAAAATCCACCCCCCCCCCCTTTTTTTTTTTCTTTCTGAGTCTATGACTCATTCCTAGTCTTCACTCACACACACCTGACCAGAATACAAAACAATGTCACAGAACAGGTTGTAAATGGAACTATCCCTTCTGGCAAAGGAAAGTCATGGAAGAATAATAACTTGTACACTGAATTCAAATATTTCCAAAAGGACACTTAGCTCCTTTATTCTGGAGAGTGTTGCAGTCTATACAACCTACCACCTGATGAGCCAAATAAAAGTAAAGAAGTTCACAAGTTTATTGCTGTCTATCAACATATTAAACATGTCATGTGTCCCAGCATGAGTTTTTAATTTAGAATAAGAGAAGAAAGTCTCTAATTTTTTTTCATTTGCTCTTTGTAGATAGATTGAGGGTTTTTATTATTCATGCTACTATGCTACTGATGCCTCTGCTGACTCTTGAAACATCTGTCCCGCTATTTACAATTCCTGGAGTGCAATGGTATCAATCCATGCTGATAATCAGAGGACCCTCAATTAAGTATCTACAAGGCAATGAATGGTAAACAAGCAAACATACAAAAGGACAACAGATTAATTCCTCCCTATCCCAATTCACATAAGCCATTAGAATTCATTTTGCCTTAGATTTGAAATTCAAATTTCAGTGAAAATCCATTAAATGTTCATAACAATATAAAACCTGAAACAATCTGTGTAAAAAAAAAAAAAAAAAATCACACTGAAGACAGAAACCACATCCTACATCCTATATCATTGTGATCTGATTGATCAAATTATACATTTCCCCAAGAGTACCAATAACTAAAGATCCCCTGTTACCAGAATGCTTCACTATGACCAGGGGAGAAAAAAAGTCCAAAAGTAATTGCTTAAGACTTCATTGAAACCAGCACTTTCTCACTTGGGAGAGTTGCCCTATGTTTAAATTTTATGTGAATTTTACAACAGTGTAAAATGTAGCTTAAGTGCAAATCTATTACCTTAGAACAAGAGAAAGACAACAGGCTTCTGGATTCTATCACTCTTTTTGACATACAACATTTTGAGGTTATAACAGCGCATAACAGGATGAATCATATAAACAAAGCCAAATTATTAAGCAAAGCCACCAACAGAGAAAGCTGACAAAGGGCTTGGTGCTTGTGATAAATGAGAAAGGCAATTGGAAAAGAAGTAGAAACATAATGGACAGAAAACACTTGGGAATTTTCATTTTCGTGAACAATGTACCAGATGTAGAAGACATGTTAATCTCTGTAGCAATGTTGAGGGGTGGGGGAAAGCAAAGAAATCACAAAAATGTAAGAAGATGTGTACTGTATGCCAAGGTGAACTCTTATGGTATTAACGTATTTTATCACATTCTTCCACCACCCTCAGCACTAAATATGAACTTTCCCTGTCTGTCTTCAGACAAAATTAGTTTTAGAAAAAATGAGGAATTCAGAGTAATATACTGTAAAAATCTCAAAAAGCTATGAAAACAAGAAAGAGTTCGTCCTTTAATATGTAGCTAAATCTGTTTCAAGCTCTTTACTTTTCCCATCATTTAGACTTCTCCCTCAGTTTTATCCGAGGACACTGTTAGTGTGCCCTGGTGCAGTTGTATGAAACCATATGCTCAGAAGACTGAGGGCTGCTTTAGCCTGTCAACAGCCAGACATATCACTGCTGACATCTGCACCAGTTGTCAAACCGATGACTATGTATGTCAGTGGTCATTAGACTCATTTTCAGTCATGCAGTTATGGTGACAGGGCCTGTAACTCTCTTCTGCTTCTGCAGGATACAAGGACCAATAGTCTGACTCACCTAATTTGAGAAATAGTAGAATGGAGATAATGTTCTGAGTTGCTATGACAGCATTCCAGGCAGCATGTGATCCCAGATCCACAAAACCCATTAGCAGGACAAACAAGAGTCCAAGCTCTCAAACTAAATGAAGATGCTCTTTTTTAACTTTTTAAACACATTTCTAAATAGGAAGAGAGGACAAGCTGCAGAAACCCAATATTAACCACCCCTTATAAAACATGCTTTCTTCTAGGGGCATTTCTCATAAGGCAAGGGAACAAGTCAGGATGGCACCGACAGCTGGAGAACCAAAAAGCAACCCCCAGTCCTTGTGTTCATAGGAACTACTGGAAGAACATTCTTGGAAGAAGAAAGAGAAACATTTTTTTTGCCCTATTTCCCAAATATCACATGGACACTATCAAAAAATCCAGTCAGAAGTCACACACTATCAAGTATTACTTTCCAGCCCTAATATGAAATGCAATCTAAATTGTAAATCTGATACTACATCTAGTTCTGCAAACGCTGTCCAAAATTTAGTAAGAACACTTGGCAATACTGAGTGGGAACATATCTCCTTTTCCACAAACACCATATGTTGTATTTGAACCTTTCTTTTCAATGCTATATCACTAATCTTGTGAGTTCAGTGTTTCTTAAAATAAACCAAAGGCATTTGCTTATTTATTACGAAAATGTAGCAATTACTATCCTAGCACTTGCTAGAAATTTCTATAGATACATTTCATAGATACAAATATTACTACAATTGTTTGCCTAAATATATATATAAAATTGTTCATATAAATATACATTATTACACATATTTATACAAACGTATCTACAAATACAGTCCTTTATTCAGGGAAAACCTTATTTTTAAGTGTCTGTTTTAACAGTCCTTTCCTAATGGTAACACTACAAGTGATACCAGCTAATCAGGGCAGATGACGTTACCAAACTATCCTCCAAGAGGAAATGGACCTTCTATGTGAGCATTTATTTCTACTGCGGTCATCAGGCCACTGCTTAGCAGCTTGTGGCATGCTAATCTGCAGCATGACCACTCATCTAATTACTGCTGAAACTGTGATATTAATCTACTCATAAAGGGCAATTTAAGGGTCAATTGCCAGCAGCAGAAAATACTTGGTATGGATAATGTGCTACAGACCCGGTTTCATCTGCTCTTACTGATTTCAGCAGTCTGCATGATTTGACTTCATTTCCAAGTGGATAAAAACACAGAACCCAAAGCTGGGTCAAATCACACCTGCCTGATGAATATCTTCATCATCGCTAAAGGCACGAGACAGCCTCTGACCTATCAGTCACATCCAGCAACGCAGGCTCCCAGACTGACACATCGCTGCATGACACACGACTCCACAGACAAATCACTCTTTCCCAGGACCTTGCTATATTTCACATTCCTGGAAGCATCTGATCTCCGAGGGTTCAACATTTATAATTTATATGATAATTTTGGTGTACAGTTTACATCTGTGGAGACTGTTTGACAAGCAGTAATACAACATTTGCTAGGGAACTTTTGAAATGTGCGCACAAACACATGCATACACTTTTCCTTCTAAGGTATGGGCCCTTAGGAAGACTACAAAAATAGTAGGGTTTTGGTGGGGCAGGGAGACATCTTTGAGACAGGTAGCCCCAGGAAACTTGATTTCCACTATTTTTTTTTTTCTTAATAAGCCACAATTCTGGCTTGGCATGTGCCATGGGAAAAAAGTACACACTTGTAAAAATGACCCACAAATAAGTTCACCTGCTCCTTATCATACATTTATACTGCCTGCTCCTTAGACCTCAAATGGGAATGTAGCAAAGAATGACTGAATGCTTCAACTAGTATCACTTTTACTTCTCTCCTTGCACATGAGAAAGGCCAACAGACCTTGCTGAACTGTTTGATCTGCTTCATTGCACAGAAAGTTACAGCTCCCATTCACAAAGTAAACACTGTTTATACAACCCAGTGACATTCACAATGAACAGTCATTCCTCAAACCATGTTAAGATGGATCTTCTGAATTTCGCTATGAATAACAATACAACAAAAATAATAAGAGAATGATGGAAAAATCATGCCCCACACAGATGTCAGTCATGTCAACTACATTTATTAAGGTGTAATATTCAACAAGTAATGTCACTTTAAATGCTATCAAAAAGCACTAATTGTTTTTCTGAACTATATCTGTAATAGTAAGATTTTGCTTCAACTTCAGTGACATTAATCTTCCCTTAAAGACTTAACACAACTAGAATTGAAAATCTAAAATTTTGATTAAACATTTTTGCTGTGGTAATAAGATTGTGCGCAATAAGGTATTAACCTAATTTGATCCTTTCAATTAGCTTTCCTCGTATACAGACTGGGGAAACATCTGACTGCTGTTCCTATACAATCATAAATCACAGCAACTGGTATTTAAGATTCCCATACTCTGCTCTTTCCAAATTCTGCACCTCCACAATTGTAGAAACATAATTACCTTTTATTATGTGATCTGTCAAAGGAAAACTTCAGCAAAATTACTCAGATACCTTTTCTAGTTGTGTACCAGATCAAACAACTGTTTTTATTTTGTGGTTCCACACCAACTTTCTAAGTAATTTCTATTATTTTTCATCCCTTTTACTTCAAAGTATTTTTTGGCAATTTCAAACCTGCCCAGTTCTAAGATGAATTGAATGTTGTAATAAATAATGTCATAATCTAAATGCATTCCAAGCTTCTATATAAATTACAGTATATTTTTACTTCTTGAATCAGAAAATAAGCAGCTTAATGATTTATTAGCAAATGGTAGGGAGAGAACCTGCTTCATTTTCAGAAAAAAACTCCTGTATTGATGGATTGAGAATTATGCTGTAGTTTTAAATATTAACAAACGCTTCCCTTGCAAAGGCTCTTATTCTCCTCTACTTTCTCAGTCTTCAGTTCAGAGGTTTCCTCTCCCCTGAATATGTTGAGTTACCATCTATGTCTTGTCTTCTCAAAGACTGAGCATTAGTCAACAGTATAGAAGACAGGACCAGACAAACAGGAGCTTTAATTAGGAAAAATTATGCCACATAGAATAAACTGCATATAAGCAAATTAAATGGTTACAGTTTATCACATTCATAAGCAGTGCTCCACTTTAACGTTTTTATTATTTCTAGGATACGAGATCACAGCAGTTATGTTTTATATTTTTACAAGCTAAGCTACTTTATTGACATTTCATTAATTCCATAATTAGCTGTTTTTCTTTCAAATACATTTGGGACTTAGTTCTGTTTTCTTATCAAACTTAAAAACAAGAACCTTTACAGTTGATGCAAAATACCATAATCTTTTTCTAAATACATCACTGGAGAAATCCCAAAATATAAACTTACTTCTTGATATTGCAAGTTGCAGTTAGTAGCATTATTAGCTTTTCCTTTGGATTGTTTGGTTAGGCTTAAGAATCATCCTGCTACTATAAACCAAGGGAGTGCTTAGATATCACCTGCCTTATACACTCCTTTAGTTCACGTGTCTGAGAGGTGCAAATTATTAGGAAAAAACCCTGTATTATTGTATGAAGTCATTATCTAGAGAACAACTAATGGAAGCCAGGATTTAAAATAAACAGGTGAAAATGATAAAAAAACCAAATTGAAGTACTGGGCACCTCAATGACAAGAATGAACATTGTTCTAGGGCTTACAAGTGAGTAACTATGAGTGCTTGGAAGTACATACAAGTATGAGGTGCTATTCATGTTGTCTTCATGAGTATTTTAAGGCACGATATTTTAACTGAGGGAGCAATTTCTATAGAAATATCATCAATAATTTTATAGATGCACTTTCAACTTTCATTAGGTAGGAAAACTGCCTTTTCTTTCCAGAAAGATGCTGCATAACTACAACTAATTTACAATAATAGGATTTGAGGGGTTATTTGCTTGCTTGTTTGCTGCTCTGCTCCTATAAAGACTTCAGCTATAAATATCAATTTTCTTAAGGTATTCTTTGCTTTACTCAGGTATACTGCTTCAGATAGCATTACAAGAATATTTTGTTAATCTTACACCATTGCCTAAAGTACTGATTTTGTGTTCAGTTTTGTTGACAGCACAGAGCTGTACAGTATCTTAGCTGTTGCCTATAAATGGTCTGATTTTCATCTCTCTATATTGTACTTTATCAATCTAGTGCCAAGATTTCCAAGCTCCACTCAGTTTCACTGCTCAACATTTCTCTCTTTTTGGTTTCGTGTTCTCACTTTCATTAGAAATATTTTCACAAAATTTTTACTTCCTTGCTTGTGAAGCAAGCTTCTGTTTTCTACTCCTGGTCTCAGCACACCCCAAAGCGTTACAATGACTGCAGTGGATCTGAAAGATTAGTTTTTTCCTTAGTCATGTGTTCTGGGGTGGGCATTTTTGCTACATCACCAGGCACAGACTAGTGTCTGCCCTGTGGTTTTTAGGTGTAAATAATCTTCAGATGCAATATGTTCAAAAGTGGCTTTCCTTTTGGTTTTGTACTGCAATTATTCCTTCTCATTTCTTTCAAAAACACTAAAAACAGTGCTAGGACCACTAACTTGTTGGGAGCAGAAATGAGTGTGTACACTTACACCTCAGTCTATACACCTGCACAGCGCTTCTGGGCCATGACAGGACCATGAAATGTCTGAGTCTAGAGATTGTCCAATCCAATCTCCTGCTCCAAGCAGGATGCTCAGGGCCACAGGTTTTTGATATCTTCAAGGATGGAGACTTCAGAAGCCCTCAGGGCAACCTGTGCCAGACTTTGACCACTAGAAAAAGCTTCCTCTCACTTTTCTATATGATCATTCTGACATTGGGCACCACTGCTCAGAGTCTGGCTCTGTTGTTTGTGTTGCCTCCCACATCACATGTTTATGCACATAGGTAAGATCTCCCTGAGCTTTCACCAGGATGACCTACCCCAGCTCTCTCAGCCTCTTCTCATCTGCTCTGACTCCTTAATCACCTTCCCACATTGTGACCACGCGTCACACGCTGGGAGCCCAGCCCTGACATATCTGCACCTGCAATGAGTCGAGGGGAACCACCACCTCCATCATCTTCCTGACAAGACCTTTTGACACCATCACAATCACCATAAAAAAAAAAAATCATTCCTAAACAGACAGAAAATCCGTTTTTCTGTTCTCCTCATATTCTATTAAATCTTTTTATATACACCACATACGGTCTAGTTGATAGTCCTCACTATCATTTCTAAGCTGGACAGTTAATTATTATATTCATTTAGTTCTAGAGTTTCATCATTGTTTAGGATGTAAGCACAATAGTAATAATAGTTAAGTCACAAGAATAGAAACATAGGAGCATAGGCAGACTGTATATTCTGCAATCCAGCAATTTAAACCCAAAGGCAAACAAACATTTCCCACAAAACACAATTAATAGAAAATATTATTGATTAATCAATACATTTCAATGATGCCCTTTGATTATTTACATATAAACCCAAGCAAAAATTATATTTCTATAGAGAAATACTTTTCTTCCAAAAACCTTGAAGCAAGACTCTAGCATTCTTCTACATTTTTCATAACAAAAGTGAATATTCATCAGGTAAATTATGACTGTGACTAAATGACACTTCTAAAACAATAACTTTGTGTCTGTAGATTTAAAAGCAACCATTAACCCTGGATTTCCATTTATTCTTGTTAGAACTAAAATCAAATAATTAAGAATCTGTCTCTCATCTAGCACAAATTAGCAAAATTACACAAGAATGAATATAAATGCAAAAGGGCAAGGAAACAATGGCTTAGAACCGGCCATTAACTTTGATTAAAACTTCTCTGTTTGGCAGTTTATCATCCAGGAATTATCAGGAAGATTAATTACTTCCTGCAAATCATACTGGAAATGCTTTGCTATAAAATATAAAAATTAACAATTATTTTATTTCCTTCAGTATGTATCACTTGAATTAGCATCTATTTTTAAATTCATTCTTGTCACTCCACAGATTTTGTCATTTTTTACATATGAAAGAATCCTATTTTTTTGGTGCTTCTGATTCAAACCTGGCCTTTAAAAACACTAGTTTCATTTCGGAGAGCACACACTTTAGTTTTTAAAAGGCAATCAGAACCCAAATACCTTGTACATCCTAGCCAGGCACTCAAGCAAGAACTATGACAAGCCAGACAACTGAAGACCAAAACCACAGTAGAGTATAAAGCTACTTAACTCATTTAGGACCAGATTTTATTACTTTTGCCAACATGTTGTCAATTATCCAATTATCATCAGTGCTTAAATGAGAATTAAAAACACTGTTTATAATTGTAATATAATAAATTGCTGTTAAAGCTCAGGGTTGCTTAACAAATTTAAAAAATTCTCCATAGTCTTGTAATCTTCTAAAAGGTGTTATGCCCACATTTAAGGTGTGAAGGAATAAGGTATAGACTAATGAGTAACCTGATTTTCACATGATCTCAGAACAGACCACAGGTGTAGCACAGATGGGGAGCGTCTTTGCAGATCCATCTCAACACGCTATTTTTCTGAAGATTAAAAAGCAGAACCACCACCAAGAAACAAGCTTGTTTAGATTTGCTTCTGTCTATACAGTAATTAAACCAGATATTATAGCAATAACAAAAAACGCAGGGCATCAAATTCAAGAAATTCTAACTCATCAAGAATGCAAATTGCTTTTTAGTTTCCTGACCTTAAGAGTTTAGTTTCCTGACCTTAATCTTCCGTAAGAGGATGATTAACATATCATAATCTCCTGGAATTAGATAGGTTAAATATCCAATTAGAAACACCCTGCACAGCCAAAGACTATAGAATAAATGTACTGAATATTCTGTAAGCAGAAAGCTGACTTTTTAAACACAGCAAGACAAAAAAAGATATAAAATTTTGGATTATAAAGATATTGGGGAGGGGTGGGGGGAGTACACATCTCTTCAGTAAAATTACTTTCCGACATCAAATGTCCACCTGGTGACTGTTACACCAGTCTTTAATTACACTGAAACATACACAGGTTGCACACACACCTCTCTTCATTCTAAAGATGTTTTCAAACAGCCCTGTTTTATACACACCCGGTGTGCATGTCTGAGGGTTAACACAGTTTTCCCATACTATGCACCAAAAAGAAAACTGCTCGTGAGCACCCCGGCACTGGGTCTGACTAGGATGGGGAGCAGCCTATGCAGTGCTGTGCTTTGGATTTGTGACTAAAGCAGCAATGATAACACACCTGTGCTGAGCAGGGCAAGCACTCAATAAACTCCCTGCCTTTTCTCACCAGCAAGCAGGCTGGGACTGCACAACAAGTGCAAGGGGACACAGCCAGGACAGCTGACCCCAACTGACCACAGAGCTATTCCAGAACACGTCACATGAAAAACTGGGCAAGGGGTGTTGGTCTGGGAGCTAGCCATTATATTTATTGTGCTTGCAATTCACTTTGAAGCTAAAACAAATAGAAAAATAAGCTTTACAGCATGTGAAAATATGCGCAGAAATCCTACCAAATTAATTCAGTTTGTGGGTGAAGACAGACATACATGCGCATATTTTAATATCTATCATAAATACAAAAATATGCATATATACATCCTCCCCCTCACATCCCTACAGAAGACTGTATCATTTATTCTAATGACTGTTACAGGAGAGAAGAAGACTAGTATTTAAATCCCCTTGCTCCTGATTTTTTAACCAATATGGAGGCTCTTCCACCTGAGATCTAATGACTGTCCTTCAAACTCATCTATTAAATGAACTTCAGTAAATGATAAACCAAAACATGCATTATATCAAAGGCATAGGCTGACTCTAGAACTCAATGACATACTACTGCGACTCTCAAAGACTTAAAAGAGTAGGATTCAGTGTTAAAAATGTACCTGCTTTGTATTAGTAACAGTCTATTGGATGCAGGGTGGGACCAAGGTCATCTGTGTAGCCCAGTAGTCTCAAAAGTATCATTTACTTTGCCATGACTCTTTTTGGGTTCATTTTTGTCATACACACCTGTTGCTTCTCATACCATATTTAGACTGAAATCTCCATCTTTAGTATTTGTACAGCACTCAGACCAGTAATAACCTGGCTTACAAGCAGAGATCCTTGTATTAATGCTGTGCAGAGATATATCATTGTAAAAATCTATAGATGGAAATAAACTTAAAGGTAGTATCAGTATGAGTAGAGACATGCCTAGTTACTTAAACAACTGTAACATATCTCTTAAGTTCTCAAAAGTATTCAGTATTATTTAAAAATTATATACTTGTATACAAGTATAAATTTGACCAAGAAATCCATTTAAAATTAAGCAGGTAGACTGTGAAAAAGGACAAAGAGAAGCAACTCTTTGTAAGCTTGTTACTGGGTATACGAAGAAAATAAAAGGTTACGAAACAGATAAACATTGAACATCCAGCTAGAATATAAATGAAGTCTCCACTTTCCATTTTGTTCAGTGTTCTATTACCCCTCTACATTACTCCACACACTGCTTACTTGGTGTTTCGCTTGCACTGATTCCTGCAAGCCAAAGATACTACGAATAACCTTAATCTTTTTCAGCACAGTCTGTTGTCAGTTATATTACACCTTAAAGGAAATTTAGAATATCACTGTTGCACATTGCTCACGCACACAGAGGTTTTCTTCTGTCTTTGATCAATGAAACAAAATGTATATTTTTAAGAAAGTAAAGCAAATCTTTAACTACAAAAGTTTATTTTGAAAAAGTCAGTATTATTACAATCACTTTCTGAATGTAGTCAATGTACTTGGATGGTAGGTAAATAGAGCATTCAGCAGAAAGTATAAAATAGGTCCCAAGGCCAATTACAGACCACATTCAATCATCCAGTCATAACAATTAGAGCCTGGATTAAAATAATATTGGCTATTGTTCTTCACAGGTGCAAGCAAGACTGTATCTGTTAATAACCATTCCTTCTAGCAGATCTCCCCTAAGCACCGACTCCAGAGCTCCAGGCTGTCAGCAAAGGATCTGCTCCCACACCCCCATCTTCACTGAGTCCCAGGCTGGGGCAAGCAGAGAGCTGCATTTCCTGAGAGAACCACCAGATAAGCAGAGATGCAGCCTCAGAGCCCATACCCTCAAAGTCCTGCTTTCTGAGGGTAGGGAGCTCTTGACAGGACTCAGCAGGAAGAAATAGGAAAAGGACTTGCATTAATAGTTGTAGGTCGGGGGAAAAAAATTGTCCCATTTTTTCCACTTAACATTTTGGTGAAACAGCTGGAGAAGAGAAGGCTCTGGGGAGACCTTGCAGCAGTCTTCCAGTACCTAAAGGGACCTAAAACAGAGCTGGAGAGGAATTTTTCATATGACAAGGGGTAAAGGACTTCAAGGTAAAGGAGCTTAGAGTTAGATTAGGTATTAGGAATAAATTCTTTAATGTGAGGGTGGAGAGGCACCGGCACAGATTGTGCATGCCCTAATCCTGGAAGTGTTCGAGGCCAGGTTGGATGGGGCTCTGAGCAACCTGGAAGAGTGGAAGGTGTCCCTGCCTGTGGCACAGAGATTGGAACAAGGTCATCCTTAAGGTCTCTTCCAATCCAAACCATTCCATGACTCTATGCAGAAGTAGAAATGGCTATTCTTAGAAAATTTGGGTATTTCAAATTTTGCTTTTATCTTAGACCAAGACAAAATGCTGAAATTCAGAAACAGTGAAGTAATTTTCATAGTTTAATTATGCAAAGTGAATTTTTTTTACATGAGCAATTAGCAATATTTTGCTTGCTTTCTAATTCCAACTAATCCAGGGTTTTGGGGGTTTTTTGTTTGTTTTAGAAAAGAAAAACAAAATTCAACACACATGAGGATTAAACAGTATTTCCTTGGAGTGCCATGGTTCCTCATGAGAGCTTTATATCACATTCTTACCTTTCTCCTATGAACAAATTATATTTTATATAATGTACCCTGTAGGTAACACGGAAAAAGCTAATAAAATACAGATGAGGTAAGATTTCAAGAGCAAAAATTCCCAACAAACACAGCAAGTTTGAGAAGTCTAACACTTCTGGGTGGTGGGGTTTTTTTAGTGACATTCTCAAGAGACTCCTAATCTTAACTGTTTCAGTCCAGACACTCATATGAAGCACACATTATATCCCTCTGCAGTACAAGCTACTCTCTGTTCTGAGACTGTTCAGAAAATCTATGATCCCCCAAATGATAAATCTCATATTTCCCAAAGGCAGACAAAAAAACCCCACAAATACACACAATCAAAGCACAAAAAATTCTTTTCAAGGCATACATTTCAGAATGCCTACTGGCTGTTGAAGTCACACAGGCAATTAAAATAACCTTACAGAAATCTCTTTTCCTTGCTACATTTTATGTATTAGGTACTGCTTTTTGTTTGCAAGAGTCACAAGTTTCATACTGGCACCCAGATACTGCAAAGACTTCTAAGACAACCAAGACTTCTATTCTTGTGTCTTCCACTAGACTGTGGTACTACAATTGGCACTATATGGATTTAAAAGATGAGGTGAGACACTAACCATGAGACAGCTTGGTTTACTTTTGAAATCCAGCTAGATGCTTATCTGTATATACTTAAGAAACCAGAAGGTATTGTGGACATATAGAAAAACCTGTCCAACAGTATCTAAATACAACTAATGCACATGGAGAAAGACACATTCTATTTAAGAAAAAGGCTACATAATCCCAAAACTATACTGAATAAAGGAAAGACCCATCAGATTTACCAAGTCACCTATAAATTTACCTGTCACAAACCACATTCTCCAATACACACGCCACATCTCTCAGATGTAGGGGAAAACAGTGCTACAGCTATCAACTAACATACCCGAAAAAATTAAAATTGCTTCTGCAAATGTAATAATTTGTACCTCTTAAATGTACCTCTTAATTTGTACCTCTTAAAATGTAATAATTAAATGTACCTCTTGAGCAGATAAAATTTTTATATGGATTTTAAATACATAGTTACATCATTTAACATGAAAGTATTTAATTTTTACCCAAATCAAATCGGTGACCTCATGCCTTATTTGCTCTGTACTACGGAACTGCGAATTGGGAAAGAATTAATTTTCCACAGGCCTTCATTGAGAAAAGGATCTATTATTATCCCCATTACACAGAAAGGGAGTTAAGACAAATGGTGGATAAGGTCAAAGTATCTGCTAATTTTGGATACCTCATTTGAGATGGACAAGATGTGATTATTTACTACTGTATACCACTTCATATTCCCAAATCAGAATTCTCCTTAATAAATTTAAGCTTAAAGGGCTCAAGGACTGAGCTAAAGGCCACAAAGATTACTTCTTTCCCCATCCTCTTACTTACCTCATCCAATTCTCACTAGTCAAAATTGCTAAGGCTTCTTCTTTGCCCCCAGCTATCACTGTTTTCCCTCATGAGCTACTCTTGCTCTAAGTTTCCAATGTCCCTTCTCCAGCCTGTTCCTTTCACACCTTGTCAGTGATGGACTTCTGAATTCCCAAATCTGTCTTGTCAGTCCCTAAAGTAATTCTCTTTCCTCTGTCCTACCTTCCTTTCATCAAAACCACCTCCATTCTTTTTCCTCCATTTCCAGTCCATTATGAGACACATCTTCCTTCTCCCTGCAGGACTGATCCTAGTCTTTTATCCTTTGCCCCAGTCTCTCCTTAAATGTGTGCATTAATCAAAGTTTCCATTTATTTTTCATAGGTATTAGATGTTATTATGAAATATGTTAAACATAACAGGCAAGAATTGACATTTGCCATCTTTATTACATTCGAGCACAAGAAAATCAAGTGACTGTGACATGGAATATTACGTGCTAAAGAGATCACATAGATATTCGCAGACTTAGAGAACTCTGAGTCTTCATTAGAAAAAATAGCGGCTTGCTTAAAATGCTTATGCTTTTCAAAGAATTGAGAGAAAGCCTCTCCATAAAAGCACCATCAATATTCGTAGCAGGCTTTACAAGCTTTATGGGAAATATATCTAGATGTACAAATAGCCTCATTTGTAAGCATATTGAGGCAATCAGGAGTTATGCATTCTTTACTGGCCAGCAAAGAAGTAATAAAACAAAGATAAGCATACTTTCAAAGTAAATATTCCCACAGCTAAGTACAAACTGTGAGTTACAACAGCAAAATCAACTATTAGAGAAAGTCAAAGACAAAGCTTGCAAAGCTGAATTTTTTTACAAGTACATTCAAGTAGAAATTGCCATTAGTCTATTACATACCTCAGACAACTATACACCACGACCCTAACAGAAAACAAAGGCACATTGCCTTGAATAAATCCCACAGTTTGATTACCACCATCATAGTGAAAGCCACAACCATGGCAAACAACTCCTGAAGTTTAAATTCATCAGCCTGTTCTAATTCCAGTCAGTAGTTATGTACCATGCGAGATTCTTACTGTAGTAATGAGAAACTAACCCCAGTTACTCCCCATACCAAGTTCTCTTTTCCAGTATTTCAAGAGCATCACTGAAAATTGCTGAGTTTGTTCCTTCTTATGGACTGACCTAAGAACTCAACCACCTTTGCAAATCACAGCCTGTAATTTAGGCTATAGGATCACAAAGGATGACAAAGATTGACATTTCATATTCCCTGCTGGCACTACTGCAGTAGCATAGATATAACCCCAAAACTCAAGAAACAATGTTTCTGTTTCTTTATGAACACAAACTACTAATTTATGCTAAATCTACCTTTTATAGTCTATTCCTTCATATGGCAGTATTATTCTGTTTTCTCTAGCTATAACAATAATACAACTGTTATTACTAGAAAAACAAAAAGCAAATAAAACCAACCTATAATTTACCAGTATAAAGTAAATAACAAGAAGTCTTTACCTGACTTTAGATAACTGCTCAAAACCATTTCTGAAGGTTTGACAATGACTTATCAGAATCCTCCCATCCAAGTAGTCCTTGTATCAGCCTAAATCAGAAAAGCCTGTTCTCATGTTTCCCTTCATATCCTTACACTAAAAGGCAAGCTCACAGCACAGGGTTTTGGGATTAGGCAGTTGACTGAGCACTCAACCTGCCTGTACATGATTACCTCAGATGACCTCCAAAAAACAACCCAAACCCCAAAACCCAACAATAAAGGGCCAGAAGCACCTGGTGCTGTAGCAATTCTGTCACAGTGGCTTGGCTTGTGCCACTCCACAGATGAGATTATTCAGTAGCACACAATAATGCTGGAGAAAAAATAAGTGTCTATATAAACTAAGGGTCAAATTTTGATGCTATATAAAATAATATAAATGTCTATTAAACTGAGTACGAGCAAAACAGAGGTAGAAATGTTACTTTATTGTCTGTAAAAGTTTAAACAGAGCTGCTAAAATGCTTTCCTTCCCCACTCCCCTTGCATCTGCATCATATGAGCAGATGTCTAATTTACTGGTACAATTAACTTTCTCCTTCTGTGCTAGAGATTTTACTAGTAATATATATAGAAAGGAAAATTAATATATGTACTATATTTTTGCCTCTAAAAATACTGTCTTATACTTAAATAAACAGTCTGAAATGCACAATTTTAGCAGGAACTCTGTATTCAGCACTATAAAAAATCAGGCCAACCCTTTCAGCATCCTATATTTAGGTTTAGCTTTGCATATTTTAAAAGATTCACCTTTATTTCATTAATGGGGATAAGTACTAAAAAATCCAGCAAACCCAAATGATAGAATTTTTAACAATTATCCCATGTATTAACCTTCATCATTCTAAAACAAAGACAAGCCAATATAGGCAACATATAATGCATTTTGCTAAACATACTGTACTTGTTCACATGCAGATAGACAAGTTATTCAGCAAGAACAGAGAAATATCAGTTTGTTGTCCACTGAGGATGCTTTATAGCACGTTATGAATTGAGAGTTCTCATTTTTCTGAAGCTGCTATGCTTTGTAATGTAAATGCACCAATCAAAGGAAGGACTCATGACTGCGGATGAATTGCACTACATGAGTGAAAATAACTACTGCTGCTCTAACAAATGAATTTGGCGACTTCAGCACAATTTATATAATGATAAATATAAGCAGCTGGTGCAGGTGCTCTCAAGACAGTAGAACGTATTTCTTTATTATTTCAATTTTACTAATTTCTCTGCATAATATCTTGCATAGTCATGTGCAATGAGAAGATATGGATAAGAATCCACATTATGGAGAAGCCAGCTGATATGAAAAATAACTTGTAAGTATAGCAAAATTATGGGAATGTTCCACTGAAACATTATGATTTTATTATTGTTGTTGTATAAATTGAGATATTATGGGACTTTGTGGTGAAAAGAACAAAATATTCACCATTGAAAATATTAACATTGATTATATCAATGGGAAAAAGTAAACTGTAAGAAACAAATTACTACACTAAGAAATACTAGTGATGATTTTGTTTAGGTACTACGGTGGCTCTAGACTGGTGCTGTTAGCTCTGTTAAATACACCAATATCCTGAGGATCGGTCTACATACATGGGGAAAGTAAAACTGGAAAAAAGAACACAAATTCTGCATCCCTAAAATTATCTATAACTGAATTTTTAAAGCATTTTACTTACTCATGCATAAAGTTTTGAACCACAGTTTATTAATATTTTATATCATTACTCCATTAGAAAGAGAGACAGGGATCTCCAAATCAGTGCTTGACAAAGAGAAATGTCCAATGCCATCTTCTTCCTGGCTTTTTTTGTATTAAAGGCCTCCAATAGCATGCATACAAAAAGAACGTACAAGCCCAGAGATTGTCAAGAAAATACATTTAGTCTTAATTACATTTTATCACAGTCTAATTCAAAAGCTAACTTCACTATTCCATTCAAGAAAACAGATATAATTTTTTTAATTGCTAAAAGTGCCAGATAAATTATGAGCTTAGATCTACACATAGCAGAAATAAAAAAGCCTGTTTTCTAGCGCATTCTCTGTAGATTCAGTTCTATTTACTACAAAGGACTACAACTTTATTTTTATCTGTTTCAGACTACTTCAGTGTGCAGTGATGGAAGCACTACTCTACTTTTCTATCCCCATTTAGCAGAATTCATATATCTATATGGAATGATTTTCTGTTTTCATTTCCTTTGTCCTGCTTACCAAATATATTTTCTATCATCTTCTATTTTATCTGCTATTGCAAAATGTCATCATAGATCCCATATGTCTACCTATATTTAGACATCTGCAGGCAAAATGCAATGAAGTATTTTTTTCACTGAAATGTGTAATGCTTGATAATAGGAATGTCTCAGAGAGGCTGCTTGCTTTTGACATGGCCTTGACAACTGCAAATGCTTCTGATGAAAGCCTGCTTGGTTTTCTTCAAGCTCATATCGCTGGACTTTTGGTACTTCATTTTATAAGCATTAGTTTCCATTGGAAAGTCAAAGGAAAATATTTATATGAGATACATAGAGAAGGAGGAGGAGGAGGAGGAGGAAGGAATGTAGGTGGACTGCTGGTTTGTGGGCAATGCAATACAGCCAACCAAGGAAGAGAGACAAAGAAATGGAGAAAACAGCATTCAGGCACAAAGGTAACAAACTTCACTTTCTGTTTGTAAATGTAGGATGACATCCAAGCCAGAGGAAGAAGGGCGATCCAGCTTTGGCAAAGGTGCAAGTATTTCACGGAAGAGATGAAACAGATGTTACCGCTGCACTGGAACCTGTGGCTTGAAAGCTTTAAACTCAGCCTGTCCAGCAGGTACCTCTGAGATAAAACAAAACATAATATAAAACCACGTGCTGATTAAATTTTAGTAAGCCTGGAAGCTGGTCCAAATTAATCTTCTCAAATGTCTATTTTTTTAAATACATCTTTTTTAATATGAGAATGTCTGATTGTTTATGATATTTATTTGATGTATACCTTTGTTATTGTGGAGTTAGAATTTCCTCTAATGAAAAATGAAGTCAATTTGAGTTTCACCTAAACTAAAATTGTCCTATTTATCTAATTTTTAATTGTGTGAGAAGACATTACTGTGTTTGATTATGCATACATGGTGGCGACTTACTCTTTTAAAATAATGTCTTTTTATATTGCCACTTTTTTCAGTTATTTGAGGGAAAGGCAGGGATGTAGGAGCAGGATACGGAGCTATCTGCCCTGCTTCTCTTCTCTTTCAGCACTTTTTATAGGCAATCCTCCTTTGTGCATTCAACATTTTTAGTGAAAGCATTTCTACCTGATCCTGCAAGTAGTGAAAAGAATGGAGTGCAAATAATTCCACTGTCACTATATTTTTTAAAGTCATATAAAAATTGTTTATTTCCAACATTCCTGGAGAGTAATAAAGAAATATTTTCTTGTTGTTTGGGGTTTGCGTTTTTTGGGGTTTTTTTGTAGTGGCGGTTTTTCAGTTTCCTTATTTATCAAAGTCCATGTAGATAACAGCCTTGTAAACTGAAGTTACAGTCCAGCTGAAAGGGAGACAGAGAATGGTTTCCTCTCTTTGGAAGTAAAAAAGTTTATTTCTTTGGATTTTGAGGGCTGGTTTGTTGACTGTTTTGGTGGTTCGTTTTTTTTTCACTTCGCACATAAATGTTAAACTATCTGGTGTAGAAGTATTCTAACTTTGCTTCTTTTGGTTCAAAAGAGTTAATGGATACTATTTGGCCATTCTGTTCAGTAATTAGATTTGGAATGCACTAATTTAGTTACTGCAGTTATCTCTCTTATGCAGTGCTGTTACATTAAATCCATGGATATGCTGCATGTAAATATTCCAACGAGATCAGACTGTACTTCAGGAGGTAAGGTTGGCCGTTTGAATATGAGAAACTATGAGAATTAACAAACCTTTAATATCTTTAATTTTTAATTAATAAACATTGTTTGCATCCTTGCTTTAATTCTCCTCCACAAAACTAATCCTATTATGTAGTCAGCAGTACTTCCAAATGAACTGTTTTGTTCTACAGGGTGCCTACAATCATCACATCTATCCCCAGCAGAAGGTACTTCAGGATACGACGAATTTACATTTTAAAATAATGGAGGTGATTTTGAAATAAGCTATACCTAAAAAAAATACATTTTCGAAACAACTGCCCCCAAACCACTGTCAGCCCAAAATCTTTGATTACTGATTTATATGGACCCAATCAAGAATCATGAACAGATGCAAATTTTACTGTTTATGGGTGTGAGCTTTTTAAGTCTTGCAGCTCCTGATGCACAAGAAAAGTTCGGAGGAAACATTTTATGTGGCTAGAGAGGGACTTAAACCTGGATGACCTAAAAATAAAATTCAAACAGCCAGCTACAAAATCATTTGGCACGCTAGAGAACCCAAGTTCTCTGCAATGGATACAAAGTGAAGTATAAGATATGCAGAAACATGTGATCCTTGTCTAAAAAGCAAGTACTTTTGCAAGAAGAGGAGCAAGAGCTGTCTGATTACTTTGGAGTGTGATTGCACAGTACAGATTAAGTGAACGACACTTCAGGCTTCCACTGAAATGGATGGTCCCAGCCTTTCCTGCCATCCTGGCATTATAGTTCCTCTGTCTCAGCCCGAATCCAGCAATGCTGCAGCTCCTGATTCAACCAACTGAAACCACACAGGTTAAAAAAGGATTGTAATTACTTAACACAGGCAAGTACAAGAGCCAGAAGTGATAGGAGAGAGAGCGTGGATACTGCTGGAAAGAAGCAGGGCAGAGAAGGACTGTTCTTATTGGCAGCATTCAGTGTTACAGCAGACTGAATGTACTGCAAAATCTCACCTTTAGTGTTAGCAGAACAAACATGATGTTTTTTCTCTTTAGCTTTTATTGGTCTTTTGTAAACATTTGCAGCTCTTTTGTATTT
The DNA here is from genome assembly GCA_035047845.1 of Dendrocincla fuliginosa. Taxonomy (NCBI): domain Eukaryota; kingdom Metazoa; phylum Chordata; class Aves; order Passeriformes; family Dendrocolaptidae; genus Dendrocincla; species Dendrocincla fuliginosa. The sequence continues at coordinate 108,048,505 of JAWWMO010000001.1, forward strand.
GGATGCTGTGAATACTTTACACTGTAAAGTGTCAGTCTAAAATGAATTGATGTCTGTCTTCTCCTCCTCCATTTCTTTCTCTTGTTCTCCAGTACATAAGGCTACACCTCACTCAGTATGACAGCCCCACTGTCATTTTTCTTAGCAGCCTACCAACTATCAAGTCAGGTTGTCACTATCGAAGCCAAAGTTTAAGAAAATTTTTATGCATCACCACTTAAGTCCATCATTAAACCTTTGCTCTGTCACTATTCATGTACCTGGCTGGATATTGGCTGCTTCTTGAAAAGTTACTACTTGAAAAAAACTCTTCTGCCTCACAGCAGTTTCACTCCTTTTGCTCTCTACAAATACCTGAAGCGAGGTTGTAGTGATGTGGGAGTTGGTGTCTTTTCTCAAGTAACAAGTGATAGGATAAGATAAACTGCCTCATGTTGTGCCAGGGGAATTTCAGATTAGATATTAAGAAAAATTTCTTTACCAAGATGGTTGTCAGGCTCTGGAACAGGCTGCCCAGATACTGAGTGACACTCTTGGAGCTATTTAAAAGACATGTAGATGTGGCCATCAGGGACATGGTGTAGTGGTGGACTTGGCAGTGCTGGGTTAACAGCTGGACTCAACGATCGCAAAGGTCTTTTCCAACCTAAACAATTCTATGAGTCACAAATTAATCCACAAAGGTCCCTTTCTGTTATCATTTAAAGACTTCCAAAAGCCTTCCCTGTCCATATTTTCTTAAAATAGTATTTGTGTTTGATAGTTCCCCTAGCCTGCTAGCAGGCAGGAAGCATTTTGAGGTTCTTGAACACTTGGATAACATTTATCTCATTGTGGATTCCACCTGCAGCTAAAGAAATAACAGCATAAAATCTCCCCAGTTTCTCAAATGAAGACTATCTACTACAATGCATTGGGAATGAGTCTCTTCCTGTGATCTTTCAAGTAACTTATGATTATTTTCTAATAGAATCTCTTATTATATTATTCAGCACACATTATTTACAGTTTCCAGTACATTTCACTACACAATGCAGGCATGCATATATATAGCTCTATAATGAAACCTGCATTAGCCAACTAGTCAAGGCATAGTGGACCCTTTGTTGATGATATTCTTTTAATAAAAGTGTTTAAGAACTTTAATCCAGCAATTAATTTAGAAAATGCCAGCAACACTGGCTTTTGGAGTCAACTGAGAATATCACAGGGCTGAAAAAGATACAGCACTTCCTGTGGCATTTTCATGGCCTCAGTAGCTCAGTACTGGTGGCTCATAAAGAGCATTCCTTAGCCTCATGTAACAGAGACTAAAGGTCATTTATTGCCCTTACTGCCAGCTGAAACCTTACCTGTTTCTCCCTAACTTCTTTTCCCAAACCTACAGTCCTTCAATTCTGTTTGTTTCCTCTTCTCTACAAATCACTCTAATCAGTTTGACATTTTCAGCAAGAAGTACAAAACCCGCAGTATAGAAGCATAAAATGTCTATGAAGCATCTCACAACACACATTTTAAATACATGATGTACCCATGTTTTGCCAGGCCGTCCATCTATTGTCTTGCTAAATACTAGCTATGCCTGGCAGACATTCCTAACATGTTTGTCTAATTCTTCATTTTGCAGAAATATAATAAGGAAAGCAGGCCTATACATTACTTACAGATCTTAAAGAAATTTTAAATATATGCCTTAATTAATAGTAGCTAACATTTTTGACTAGCAATATAACTCATTTCGGGCTTTTTTGGTTGGTTGGTTGGTTTGTTTTTCCTCTGCTTTTAATTTCAGTCACAAAGCAGGAGAATCATGTGCCTGACCTCAGGTATTGAGTTCCAGTTTTCAGACCCCGTCTCCAAGGAATCCCAGCTCTCCAGCTGCTGTTCTAAAAACTCTCTCACTTGGAATCTCTATACATTTACCAGCCCTGGGTGGCTCCCTCAGATACTCAAAAGTCTGGCAGTAAGTTTTGGAGAAATTAATTTACCATTTGATGAGAACCTTCTAAAAGGTTAAATAAGTGAAGCCTTGAGAGCCAAAGAGTCTTTCAAGAGTCAATTGGAAAAGATTTGTGGAGAGTATTTTTTTTTTTAATAACTCATATTAAAACAATAAAGTATTCTAAAGAACCCTAAATATGGACATTTTAAAGAGCCTTCACTACATTACATCAAAAGATTTGACCTCAGTTTCATCCAGATATGTACTGTTGTGTACATGTTTCCATATGCCAAGGTGAGACACAGGCACACAAACTTTCTTTTAACAAAGAGGAAGTGTTGCACCATAGATGTGTATGTTGGTTGCAGATACACTGGAAGAATACACAGCACAGATCCCACATTTCTTGGCTTTCCTTGATTTCATGACATGGCCACCATTCTTTGCCAGACCATTTATGTAGATTTTATAAATCCACCCTAATCATCAAGTCCTGCTGATTCTTGATGAAATGTCCAAGTCATGACAATGAAAGAGTAGGGATTACTAGACAAGTAATTCTGCCAAGGTGAATTGTCTCTGAATGACAAATCCTTCAAGGGGCATTGTTATGGTCCTCTGTCAAAGAATCAATACAAATTAACACACTGAAAGAAGATAGAAACAAATAAACTTAAACCATCATAATGGAAAATCCTTCTTTAAAGTTGTCCTGGTAAGAACCTTGTAAATAACTAGGCATGGCCTCCTCGTTAGTAATTCTAGCTATAGAAATACTGCTTCAGTTTTCTTCTTTTCTTAACAGAGGTACAAGTTAATCTCTATTGAATTATCAGTGAGCAGGGAAAGGGATTGTGGAAGTTACCCCACATAACACACAAGGTTAATACACAGTGCAGTGTATTCAGAGAATATATTATTTTTTGGAGCTTTTTCAGTAATAAGATATTCTCCCTTGCTTCTCTGTGCCACAGGCTTTGGGGAAGATGCTTGGCATCTCAACTACAGCTAAGACACTAAGTGATTTATATGAATGGGGTGTGTTGTCCAGACCAATGAATAATTATTTGTCCCTTGAAGGGTTTGGGCAGCAACAGTGTCAACACTGAAGCATCCAAGGCAGTTAAGACTCTACTGAAATATACCATTAGACATTTACTGAAATATTACAGGATGAATTTTTATTAGAAAAAGCCCAACATTATGAAAATCTAATAATATTAAACAAAGTATAATTGACTAGTTCCTCTGGTAATGCAGCAAAGGAACACTGCATAGGGGCTGTGAGGTTTTATGTACAAGCTGAACATTTCAGAGCTTGTCTGAGGCAGGTTTCTGAAACTGTCTTTTAAAGCACACCCCTCACTATCCAGATATGCTGGTTTTTTTTATTGTGAATTAGGTTTCTAATTCTCAAATGAAATATTATATTATTGTTTTAGGAAAATAGCTGAAATAAAAGAAGATTAAATATTTTACAATTACACCTTTAATTACTTTTGTTCCCAGAAAACAGTTTTGTTACAGAAACATCATAGCACCAACCTGGAAGAAACAAATAAAAAAAATATATTTCTAATAGAATTTATAACTATGATGCTATTAATTAGTTCCATCACACAATGCTGAATCCTTTTTCAAGTGAAAAATTGTCTTTGAACTACTGATACTTAGCTTTTATCCTGTTCTTTCAGTCATGGCTTTAGAATCTTATGCAGTTGACCTAAGCTCTGCATTTTGTGTTATAAAAATGATGCTCTGAATATTTTTGGGGTTTAAATCATTTAATTTGAATATAATTAATTCCAGTATATGACTGTTCATGTAATTTGATATTTTAAATGAGATTTCAATTAAATTGCAAGTCCTTTGGGAAGATGGGCTTCAGAAGTGTTATTTTCAGGATATTGGTATTGTGAAAACATTCTTCAACTTGAAAGAAGTTGCGTCTGTACTGGTGGAAGAAAATGCAAAAACATCAATAGAACACAATTATTCTGTTTCATTGTTTTATTACTGTAGCATGTCTTTACTAGCCACAAATGAAAGCTAAGTAAAAATAAAAACAAAAACAAAACAAAAACAAAAACAAAAAAACAAAAAAAAAAACAAAAAAATCCTCAAACACAATAGATAATTCCATCATCTGTAAAATAAGTCACTATGTCTTGCAAAAAATTAAATCCTCATCTAAATATTTATGGGGGAACCTTCCTTTCTACAGACACCTTTCCAAGTAAATAATTCCATAATTAAACTACAAACAGTAGGTGTTGCTATAGAACATTACTAACCGGAGGAAAAAATCTGGAAATATATTTAAGTAACATTAAGTAACTAGCTTCATCTTTTTCATCAAAATCAATGCAAATTCCATTGCATGCATAAGAAATCAAGTTTCTTCTATTATGCCTGTGAAACTCAAAAAGTGTGGGAAGCCTTATTGTCCTAGATTGGCACACTGACCTAAATATATCCGAGAAAAACACAGGGGGTCTAGTGACAGAGAAATAACATAAAAATGACAAATTGTCATTTAGAAATCTAAGAAGAAAGATTGAACATTTCACCTTTCCATGTAATCCCTTGAGATTAATATAAGTACGATTTTTCCCCTAAGTATTACTGAATTAGTGTATATGAAGTAAAATCTCATCCACTATAAATAACTCTTAGAGCACTAAAACTTGAGAAATTAAGTAGTATGCCACTTAAATGTTTGTCATTTTGATGTAACCCAAATGATAAGGGTGAAGGTTTTGACTGGAAGACCAATATCCTCCTTCTGGAACTATTGGATGAAAAAAAACCCAAACCTATAAGGAGATAAGAAATGTTGTAATCTTCTGTTTGAAAACATGCTCCCTTGTTAATCATAAAAACATAGATTAATTTAGATTGGAAAGGACCTCTATTGAGTCCAACCATTAACCCAGCACTGCCAAGTGCACCAAGAAACCATGTCCCTCAGCACACTGTCTGTGTGCCTTAAATACCTCCAGGGACAGTGACTCAACACTGCCTGTATGGAAAGAAACAGCTGGAGCCCCACAGCAATTGTTGGGGTCAGACCTTCTCTGCTGAGGCAAGAATCCTCTGCCCTTCTGCACTTCATGCCAGAAGACCCAGTGACATGGTTAGATGGAGTAAGCCAGGGATAAGGGGCCTCAAATTAGCACAAATGACACAGCAGCATATCTGTTGAGGACATGTAATGACGTTCTTGCAGCCGTTCACAGAAATATCGTTATCAGTGCCACATTTGTGTTTCTCTGTGAGTTCAGCTGGAATGATACCTCATGCTCACTGGGCACTGTTTCTTCACAACACGACAGTGAAAATCAGTCCTCATGGCAAAGACTCATTTTCTTTATAAATTTGGACACAGTCATTTTGCTAAATGCCCTGGTGCCTATGCCAAAGGTTGCTTTTTAAAATCTTGCAAGTTAACTACAGCAATCCTTATAACAAGGAACACGGGACTGCTTCAAACATGGATAGCGTTACACATTAAGCACTTAACAAAAAAACTTCAAGAAATTCTCTTTCCTTAGAGTTGAGCCATGCTTTAAAAACAAAACAAAACAAATCATATATTGGATTTTAAGAAGAATAAATGCCTCTTTCAAAGATCTGAGAATCAGCTGGTTCTCTTGATGTAAAATCACTGATCATTGAAAACTGGATTAAAATACAAACTAAGAAAGAGTGAAGAAAAAATTTCAAGGTCCATTCCTCAGACTGCTTTAAGCTTAGGAAGGTTTTATCTGTCTTAAGTAAAGAAATTAGTAGGGGAAAAAAAAATCCTCATATATACTACTGTGCTTTATAAATTAAATCCATAGTCAAGGAGCCATTATACCAAAACTATGTCCATTCTCATGTATATGAGACTTAGACAAAGACTGCAAAGAAAGATTATTAATAGAATAAAGAGAATTAAAAATATATAGAAAAATAGGCATACCTAACAGTAACATAAAAAGTGTATGGAGAAAAATATATTTATACCACCGTAGTGCACTGTACTTTTAATGTATAATAAAAATCCCAAGGAGGGCAACTTCATCTATCAAATCTATGTCCCCAGATACATTATTTTATATTGACTGTGGATAAAAAGATAGACCACTACCCAGAGCCTTATTATGTGTGCTAAAATCACCTTCAATATACACATACACATGTACATCTTTCATTACCGCTAGTGAAAAAAAGGTAATCTTTTAATATATTTTATTGGTTACAGCTCAGTTCTTTTTAAGACAATACAGTGGAGAACTTCCTAGTTTGTTAACTAAAAGCATTTGCAAAGTTACCTTATAACTTGCAGTTGTGTGAAATATTTTTCTACATAGTTTACTTTGAAATTTCTGTGTCATCAATGAACTAGGTGCTGCCAGATGTCAGATTTTCAATGATAGACAATATACCACTATGCTAAATTTGAAGTCTATGACTTACTCATTTTTGTCTGAAATTGAAGAAATTAAGGAGTTATGCTCTGAATAGTCTTCAATTTGTGAGCCCTTGAGACAAACGTCAGCATGGAAGCTATGCAAGTACTCAGAAACCTGACAGTCTGAGGTGTCATTGGGAATTTCTAGTCTGACTTGACTACAAGGTCAGAAGCCACTGCAAGTTAAAAATTATTTGAGCAGAATAGCTAACGATATAACTTCTGACTGATGACTTATGCCTCGATCTCGGGAGGTTTACTGATAAATCTGTAAGGACAGACTTTAACAAGTCAGTCAGCACGTCAACAATGATTCTACTTGATACCATTTCAGGCAAAATTTTGATGTCAAAGGTTGACTCCATGTAACACTTTGCATTTCTCTGAGATTTGTCTGCTCCTCCAAGTGCCTTTTGACTCTTCTCATACTACAGACTTTCCTTCTCTCCAGAGGTGACAGAATATAGAAGAAAAATAGCACTTATTCTGAGTCACTGAGACTATTCAGAACATAAGGCTTTGTTTCCCCCCTCTGTCAATGCCCATAAAGAAAGGAATTGAGGCACACACTCTCATAGAGAGTATAAAGTGCTCCATTTATTGAAAGGTGTCTTCTACAGTTATAGTGTTCTCCAAGTATACGTGCAGTAAAACTATTGGCACAGCACACACA
>JAWWMO010000001.1:108055678-108120759 GCA_035047845.1 Dendrocincla fuliginosa
CAGCCAAGGCTAACTCCCTTCTTGCTCTCTCATGAGAAACCTACAAGATAGCAGGCCTCCACAAGGCCAAAACTCCCTTTCTTTCTCACAAGAAATTCACAGGGCCAGCAACACCCCTCCCCTTCCGAAGTGAATGATACCTTGCTAAAAATGCATTCCTTAAAATTCTACAGTCTTACTGAGAGGAAATCCCTGCCAATTAAATCCTATTTATTCAGTTGGAAAAAAGCAACAACTGAATGACAAAATCAAATGAGTTTTAAATGCCATCTTTCTTTGTAATGACTAGTTTCTATTTTCTAGCATTTCCTAGGTGTGTATAAGTTTGCACGTGCATAGATTTTACATCCACATCTACCCAGCAATTTACCTTTGCAATGAAATTGCACTCTTGCAAAATAAAACAAAATAAAGTTCTGTGAAATACCATTCAGCATAAGATGTAGAAGGAACAGAAAGCAATAATGATGTAACAGTGAACTTATTTTCAATACCATTTCTTTATTCATGTTTGTAGCTTGGGGATTACAAAGCCCCTGCTAGTAAATAATTCATGATTCTCATTATAATTCTTACTGCATTTTTGTACTGTAGGCAAAAATATAATTTGCAGTTTGCAAACAATGGATAAATAACAAATTTATACCAATACTGTCACCTTCTTTGTTGTTTTCTTTTAAAGTCTTGGGGTGCAAGTGTATCAAAGGAAACACTGGCTATTCCCTGCAAAAAATTATTGTTGAACATTCTTTACTAACAGCCATACAAAATGCCATTGTGGTGTAGGATATGGCATTGTGTGTATTTCTAGGTATCCAGAAGACCAGTTATTTCCATTTCACGTAGCATGCATTTTCATAAAAGAAATTAGCTTCTGATGCTAATAATATATAAGACTTCAGAAAAGGATATGGGTAAGTAGAAAATGATGCAAGAATCACCACGGGGCTAATAAAGGTAGTTTATAACAATTATACTGACATAATATTTTTCATGTAATCAGATCATGCTCTTCTAAAGAAAAAAAAAAAAGGCAGTAGATTTCACTTACCTGGAGTTCAAGAGACTTTATTATGCTTTGGCACCAGAAACCAACAGTATGAGCATTGGGGAAATTTGGATTAGGGCACTAAGACTGATAAAATTTGAAAAATGCAGCAGGCTTATCCCTGATTTATTTCAAGATCAAAATTGAAATTGTAATTATTAGGTACTTTCCTTAATGACTGCCCAAGTGATACCAGCACATTGATGAAATGTATTTGACTAAGTTGTTAGAAACAAAAAAGGAGTTAGGATGCCTATCTTGAAAAAACTGCCCAATCTAGATCATCAAAGTCACAAAAATAGGACTCATAGTAAAATGTGACTGCACTGCAATTTCTGTCATAATTACAAAACTGAAGAAAAAATAAGTAGAACAAAGCATATCTGCATATAGAAAATGAACCACTTTCAGCCCTGAGTATGCTGGAAAAGAATTCCACAAAACGCTTCCTTGGTCTGAGCGGGGAAAAGTTAATAACAGTGATGATAATATATCCATTGAGACAAAACTGAATGCAACTTATATTGCTACTGCTTGTATATTTTGAACTAAAGCAATAGCTTATTCTAAATGAATAAGCAGATGCAATCACTTTTATGAAAAGCCACTGTTTTCCTGCCTTGCTCAAAGATTTAAATATAGCTTAAACATATGTCATGGAAAGCTGGGTTGTACTCATGTACTTAATAATACATGGGTTATCACCAGCTGAATGTGTTGTCTATGTGTGTGGTTGTTATTTCCTTCCCGTGACCATCAAGATATTCCTTTATCTTATAAGTGAGAGATTTTATTATTTTTTAAATTATTTTATTTTGAAGGAAAAAATACAAACAGGATTAAAAAACCCTAAAACACAAACCACCATATTTGTGCCCAAGAATGTTATCCTGGTGGAAATACTGTAAAAGACACTAATACAAACATGTCCTTAGAGCCTGCTGAAAGCAGTGACGTAGAAAATGTGTGTGGACAGACATATGAGGAAGGACACATTAAGGGCAGGGGCTGCATGTACAGATTTTCTTGGGGACTCCAGCAGCTCATCACCTATAAAGACATCACAACCCAACCCTATGAGACCTGTGATGTTCATACCTCCCATTACACATGTGTGTGTGTAATCTTCTGAACTCATGACACAAAATAGCACAATGTCTCTTTAGTATGTAACTTACACAGATGTGTAATATTGATGGGGAAATCCTTGGCAATGGTTAATAAGGCTTTCGAATAGAACACCCCCCTGGGATAATGAATTAGTGGGGTTATTCAACAAATCTTTCAGAGTAGTAACCATATGGCAGCAAAATAAAAATATAGCCACACTGTTACTACTTTATAATGTCCACATTATTGATTTCTGACCAATGTCGACATTTCTGCGGGCTGCCAACAGAATTAATTGGACAAAGCATACACTGAAAGGAGGAGGAAAACCTTACTTGTCAGAATGGGCAGGAGGACAAAAGAGCATGTTTGTATGAGGTGATGGAGGTTGTCTCCCTACAGGAATTTTGCATGAAGTAGACATTTTAAGTGAAATTGCAGAAGGAAACATTTAAACAAAACAAAACAAAACACCAAAAAACCACCAGACCAGCAATAATTTTAGAGGATTCTTAGTCCATGCTATTGCTTAAAAATAGCTAATGAGGGAAAATAATAACGCTTCAACTAAAGCTTTTTCTCTTCACTATTTCTTGGTAAGTACTTAGCAAAAATGCTGTTCAAGCTGAATACTATATACCAGTTTCATTATTTTCAAAAGTATTGAAATAGCTCTGCATCAATTAATAGTAAAACTCCCAATTCTATACTCCTCTGCATTCTGACCAAAAGACTGAAAGATAAGAAAAAGAAGAGAGGAGAAAATGATAAGAGAAAGATGTAATGAAGATGCAGTTTGTCTTTTCATTTTGATTAACCTGTAGACTGGAGCTCAACTGCTCTGCTAGAATTTATACAGGTTTGAAAGATGGATGAATCTTTACTCAGCTGAAATACTGTAGCCAGTTTCAAACACTCTGCCTCATGAAAGATGAAGTGCTGTGACCCAAGTGAAGAGGATGCAGAAAGGAAGAAGGGAAAGATCACAGATCTAGAAAACATGACCCATGTCCTACAAAACAAGAGAGGAAGAACTAAGTTCATGTACATAAAGGGTCATTGCAAAACGGATGGAAATAATCTGCATAAAACAATAAGAGACTTTTAAATGTGGCACAAAAAGATTCATGTCAGGTATTTGGAAAAACTTTTAACCTCTGAAGTAACAAAGCTGTGAAACTGATTGGAGTGGCTGAGTGATCTGCTCAAACAAAAAGGATAAAAAATCTGTGAGGAAAGACACAGATTTAGTGAAGCTGCTGCAAGGAGGAAAGGAATTGGATTAACTTTCAAGATCCTATCCAGCTCCAAGGATTTTATACATTTTAGGCATGTTAAGAGACACCCAAAACAATTAATCAAATTTAACCAATAAGAAAGCTTCACTCTAACTGAAAAACCTGAGTACATACACAATATTCAAAGTACAATTAGCCATTTTAAACCACTTTCATAAATCTACTGACACAAACCCAATGCCTTTACATTAATGAAAAAGAAATAAGGAATCAATTCCGATTTTATTTTATTGTATATAATTGACTACACTAAGTCAGTATTAATTTAATGTTTTGGCATTTTTTAATAAAAAAAGGCTGGAACAGTCCCAATACAATCATCATATTTGTTACAATCTATTTGTATAACTGTCAGAATTTTTATCTCTGAAATTACAGACTACAAGGTTTTTTTGTGCCATTAATTGCTGTAGGAATAATTGGCATTAATTATAAATTCTTGAAAAAAGTCATAAACTTTCTCATGTCAGCAGAGCTATCCCTTCTTTAACGTATTCCATCCCTTCTTTACTATATCTACTTACTAAAAATTTCAACTTTTGAGTCAGAGAGAAAATATCAATTTATATTTTTTTCTAATAGATTTACTTTATCACTAAACCTAGATTCATTATTATGTATTTGATCCTCCCTTTTCAGTTAGCTATAGAAATGCTTCAATAGACATTTGTCAACAACTTTAAGTTGTATCCTCAACCACATGGTTGAGGACCAGATTTTATTAAAAACATCCTAAATCCAAATTTGCATCTTCTAGAAAGTATTGATTCACTTCTCCAGACTCATGAAAGATGGCATTTTCAGATGTGCATTTCCTAAGATTATAATTGTACTGTCCAGCTATCGCACAACAAGAAGCAACAGGTGCTGCTCTCAGTTTACATCATCACCCTGGGGCATGAAACACTTCCTCATCCTCTGCTGTGATGAAACATAATGTTGATATAAAACCTCAGTTTTCATCTTCCTTCTGATATCCTGATCTCCACACAAAATAAGCCAGAATGGGTTCCATTTCTCAATCAATCCCCTAATCTGGGCAATTGTGGATTAGGATTTGTGACACTCACTAAGAACTGCATCAACTCCAAAACAGAAATACAGTGACTACTTATTGGCAGAATATAAAAGCATGGGTAATAATATAAAAAAATAATGAATATTCACATACTATGTCCAGCTATCAGTTGCAATGTCCTTTTCTCATTAAACATTTGTGGATTTTCAAGTATAAAGGCCACCTTCATCTTGCAAACCACTAAATCCTTATTCTAGTCCATTTTCTCCATAGAGATCTGTACAGAAATTCCTTATACACTCATGTGTTCCATGGCATGATAAGGCTCTTTCAATTACAAAAATCACTGACCTAAATCACATTAAAATCCCCCCCTTTTTTTTTTTGAAGTACTTATGCAAAAGAAGCTGAACACTCTCTTGTCTCTTGTAGGCCTGTTTTGTTGCTGCTTCTGCCTTTTAAAGAAGCATTACAAAACACAGTCTCCAGAAATTTTCTCTTTACTGCTCAAAGTCTGAATCATGATTACCTTTGCCTTTGAAGTACAAGACACACTTACAACGCAAGACATGAAGACATTAAAGAAAAAAGTCTCTTTTTGAAGTGAAAAAAGAAAATACTACCACCTCTCTGTGTTATCACCCATTCTTTCTGTCAAGTACTTGCATTTGTCAAGTACTCTCAATATTTTGCAAAATTCCAAAAAGGGGATTAAATATTATTTCAGTTTTAATCATGGGGAAAAGTGGGCATAAGGAAGTGAACTGACTTCTTTTAGACTACACAGCAAATTGTAGAGCTAGGGTTAAAACTCAAACCAGCTGACTGGAGTACTTGGGAATACTAAATCATAAGAACTGTAAACTTAGCAAAACTGGATATTTCCCATGGTTAAGGACTAATCTCAATTAATTTCCTGATGGACTAACATGTCATTTTCTTTTAAAACTATCCTGTGTCATAGATTAGAAGGGACTCCAAAAAAATCACCTGATCCAACCTTTCATGGGAAAGGGAGCCTGGATGAGACTGTCAAGCACCCTGTTCAATCCTATCTTGAAAACCTCCACCAATGGGGACTCCACCACATCTCTGAGAGTTTGTTCCACTGAATGATTGATTTTACTGTAAAAAAAACCTCTTCCTTATGTAGAAATGATGCTGTGTTTCATCTCCTTTCTTAATTAATAATTATGCATTTGCTCATTCCAAGCATGCTTTTTAAATAAGTCAAAATGCATGTTATTTTAATGAGTGAAAATATACAAACATTCAAAGTGAAATATAATTACTCAACATTTCAAAACAACTGCATTTCTATTTACTTCCTGTACTTACTTTTCCATTCTGTTTTGGAGGTTTTGGGGGGTGGGTTTGGTGTTTTGGGGTTTTTCTTGTTGTTGTTGGTTGTTTTTTTTTTGTTTTTTTTTTTTTAAATCCTTAGTCTCAAATTCTCACCAAAGAAGAAAATTATTTGTGTAATGTTTGTAGCCAGCAGCTGATGTGACTTTAGGGCTCTACACTTTTAAGTGCTTGGACATGAGTCCACATTTTTTGGTTACAGAAAGGCACAAGCCAGACTTTCAGTTGAGGTTGTTTTTTGAAGCAGTTGGGTTATTTGATTATATGGATGCTTGCCACATTCCATGGGCTCATTGCCATGATGGTCTAAGGATACTGGTGATACAAAGTTCATTAAAAAAATTTGCTATCCTATAATGCTAACCAGTTTGGAAAAGCTTAATATACTCTCTGGAACACAAAAGTACAAAAGCTTTTGCAATACAGTTTGTGTATTACTGTTCTGTCACAGAAAACATGTCCTTTAAGAGTACAAACCAAACATTTCAGTCATACAAAATGCCTTGTTTTCCTTTATCATAGAATCAAAGAATTGCTTGGGTTGGAAAGGACCTTAAAGATCAACTGCTTCCAATACCTTTCACTAGATCAGGTTGCTCAATGCCTCATCCAACATGTCCTTGACCACTTCCAGGGAGAGGGCATTCACAGCTTCTCTGGGCAACCTGTTCCAGTGCCTCACCACCTTCACAGTAAAGAATTTCCTCCTAACATCTAATCTAAACTTACTCTATCAGTTTGAAGCCATTCCCCCTTGTCCTGGCACTCCATGCTCTTGTAAATTGTCTCTCTCCATCTTTCTTGTAGCCCCTTTCAGATACTAGAAGGCTGCAATAGTTACCCCAAAGCCACCTTCTTCCCAGGCTGGACAATCCCAATTCTCCTAGCCTTTCCTTATCACGTGTCCTAGTGCTTCAACTGTACAGTGAAATTGAACTTTAGCTATACTAACACCCTGACAAGTCTAGCTGCATTTGAATTGCTATATAGGAGTTCCTTTTAGCTAAAAAGGAATATTGAATACAGATGTTAAGAGGTAATAGTTGAAGTATAATTATTAATTTGGTGGCCACCTTTCTTCAGTCAAAACTAGTAGTGCAAGTCACTGACAGTCACTCTGAAAAGGACTTAAGAGTCACATCAGGTAAGTGAAACTGCTCACAGACAGAATGGTTAAATCCTAAGACAAGTGCCACAAGTCTTCTGGATCAGCTCAGAACAAGCACTGCAAAGATACACAGGATATAAACAGTACTGTTAAAGAGTAAAACTGCCTAAAGTTTCTGTGTTTTTTCTGTATCAGGACTTGAAAAGTGGAAACCTCAGAAAATATCTATGGTTTGCTTATCAAAAACAAGCAAAAAAATTTCTTAGAACTTTCTCCTTCCATAAAGATGCTTGATTGGATATAATAATCCATAAGCATTTTAATGCAGTCACTACAATACAGTGTCATTAAAAAAAAGTGTCATTAAAACAAACCACAAAAGCCATTTTCAATAATCTACTCTTTATCAGTAGGGAGACAGCTATTTGGGAAAAAATCAAAACAAAATCCTAAATGATAACACAAAAGAGAGGCGTGGATGTTTAAAGACATGCCTATGGGAGTGAGATGTTCATGCATCTTCTTGCATATAGAATGAGATAATACTGCAACTGAGTGCATCAACAACACATCAACAAGAGCAAACTCCAACTGTGCATTCCCTCTGTCATTTCTAGTTTTTCAAGCCTCGCCTGAAGCACATAAGTTTCTAGCAAACCTTCTGCAGTAAGTGGTATGCACATTCCATTTTATTATGTCTTTCACTACTTACTATTTTCAGAACATGGTCAATATTTTTCTAAAATAGGATATATTTATATGTATAAATACATTCTAAAAAGACATTTAACTTCCCAGAAGATAGGCCTAGGCTTTTTAAAAGTTTTGTTTGTAACAGTGGATCAATTTTTAGTATGTGGAAATCTCCCAGTATTCAGAAACCAGAACTTACCCAAGCGAACAGAACTACCTTTGAGGTCCAGGAAAACTCAAGTTTTATCACATGGAAAATTTAAATATTTTGCATTTTTAAATATGTCTTCATAGTCCCTGATGTGCATATGTTCTATTTGCAAAACAAACTTTTAAAGCCATCTGAGCAGGCACCCTCATTTTTTTGCAGTAATTAGAATAGAATGAGGACACTTCATGGATCACACTACCCACAGTATTTAATTAAAGTGTCAGTCCAGATTTTTTCAAAAGTCCCTCTAGTGGAGGTCAGACATTGTAGTTGTGATCTGGTTTTCAAAGTCAAACTCCTTGTGCAAGGTCAAAACTAATCTACAAGGTCAGTTGAAAGTTAATGCAAATGCTGAACATATGGGATCTATAGATACGTGTCTTTCAAGAGAGATGTATTATTCCTGCACTCACAACAAAAGGAAGATAGAAGTATTTGAGTGCTACAAGATGAATAACTTTTGATGTATGTCAGTGTTCTGATAATCTGGAACTTGATTTTATATGGTGTTGGCACATTTCAATTCTAATTAATATGGGTTAATGTACTTTGGTATCATATTTCACAATTATCTCTAAAGAACAAACAACAGTATATATTGTTCCAAATTTTTGCCTGAACAGTTCTTAATAAATAATTTCAAAGAATGTCCTCCCCTTCTACAAGTGAGGACTGTGTAGACTCCAAAGACCTAGATTTAAATTAAAATAATTGAGTCTGTTTCTCTGATTAATACCTCTGATCAAATCATTGTCAAGAAAGCATAATGATATTATAATGTTGTTCTTGTTAACACCAAAACAGATATGCTGCTGATTGTCTTTCACTACGAAGTCAGTCATAAGACATGTTGGACCACTTTCTCAGCAATTACTAGTATAACAAAGTAAGCAGCCTCACAAAAGTAAACATGTGCAGGCTTGTCTGAATTTTCTAAAATGGAAGTATTCTTCATGACAAATAAAACTATTAGGAAAAAAATAGATAAGATATAACACCTTTCCTCAATAACCATGAAAGTTAAATTATGCAAAGTTATCTTCATCATAAATTACCTGGCAAATTCTACAAATTTACTTACTCTCAATTAGCTTTCTTAAATATACATCAGAGGTATCTTAAGTCTAATGAATGCTCTAAATTTTATACTATGGTCTGCCAATGTGTAGGTTTTTTGAATTCTAGCTGTGCACCTCAAATATCTTTTACCACAGCTTTGATCTCTGACCTGCAGCTCTGCTTTGATTAAATGCAAGTTAAACACTAAATTTTGCCTCTACATGGTAAGTAATGCATTGCTAGCTATAGAATGTCTTGTCAGAATGCTAATTCATAAATGAAATAAAAAGCAAAACACTATGTGTTTCGAAATTAAGAAGAAATTAATGTATCAAGAGAGGAAAAATGAATGTGGAACTACAGCAGGGATCTGGGGATTGGGGGCTTTGTTGACTTTTTTGTTTTCCTTTTTTAACTTGAGTGCTTCAGCGTTCTGTTATTACAAAAATTATACTATATTGCTTATAGTTGGCCCAGACGCCAAAGTTGAATGAGAATGGACTCAACTCTAAAAGAAATAGGAAACAAAGATGAATCTCACACAAAAACAATACTGAAGAAAGAATACATTTAGAATACATTTAGGGTTGTATGAGGTATGACACTATAGTGACAAAGTTTTTTTAGTTTGAATTGAAGGATACCATGGTTCTTCCATGAAATATAAGGTATTGCAATAAAGACTGCACAAGAAAATAGTATTGCAGTTTCTAACTCAATTTTTCTATGAAATCTAGTTTACTTCATTGAAACTGGCTCAGGTACATATGCTAAGAGTATCAGAAATGAAGTAAAAGTGCCTACTGTCTCCTTTTGTTCTGTGACAAACGACACCTTGTCATCCTTTACCAGTGGAAAGAGACACATCATAACAGAGAACTAGTTCTTGCTCTGAAGTTAAACTTCCCAGGAGTCAACTGAAGTTTGAATTGAATGTACAGTGTTAACATGTGGTCTTAGGTGGGTTTTACTACTTTTTTCACTTTGGGAGGAAAAAGGAAAATTCATATACTCTGTATCATGCCAGTCAGTCATTTTTCATCAAAAAATGTTATTGGGAGGAAAAAAAAATTATCTTACCTACTCACCTTGAAATGTCACTTAGAATTTAGAAATATAGAACATAAATGAGTAATTCTAAATTACTTCAGACACTGAGATTAATAATAATAATAATCATAGTATCTCCCTGAAAAATATGGAGTCATTACTGAAGAGGATTATGGAGTTCTTATTTTAATACAGAGATACCATGATTTCAACTTCACTATAATTTACTTAGTCAGTTGTCAGAACTCCAAGGCTATCCTTTCAGCACATCCTCTCTCTTATTAAAGAAAATGAAAGTCTACATAAAGAACAACCTGGTCTGCAAAGGCTTGGTTTTCCAGTTCTGAATCCAAGCAAATACAACTCACAGGTGATCTTCGTTTATATTCTTACATCACCTTAAAGGTGGGCACGTAAGCTACTTTTCTAATTTGACTGCATATTAGCAGAATTACAAACTCCACTTCTAACACCAAACTTTTAAATTGCTATATTTATTATCCTAAACTGGCTCTCTGTAATGCTGCAGAACAAATACCACACACCCTTCCAAAAACATAAACTAAGTTCCCTAAAAGTCACAGCAGGCAGTCTTTGATAGAGAAACACATTTCTTCTGGATCTCCAAAGTGGTTGTTGGATTGAACAGTTAGATATCAGAATCACCCAGCCTGGTTCAGACCAAGAAGAATTGTTTAACACCCAGCATTGAATGGTCCAGAGAAGAATCACACACCTCATTTTTTTTCCCCCTGAGCTGGCCAACAACCTCTGCATGAGCCTGATCTCCCAGGTCTTTTGAACTCAAGGTGGGGCTTGTTTTCCCCCCTTCCAGGAAGCCAGGAGTTATCTATCCCAATTCAATGCCATGCTTCACATTTTTAAGGGGAGATGATTTCTTTTTAGTTACCAGGTCAATGTATGCTGGTCACCTATACATTAAATAGTTGCCTGCTATATACACAAAGTGATACCCAAATTAAAGTTCAAGGCCAGTTGTAACTTGGCCTAAATTTCATATTATCAGTAAATACCTTCATGCAAAATATAGCCCTAAAATTAGAAATAGAAAAGTGTCTCTGGACTAGGGGCATCTGATAAGAATCAGTTTGGCCTTGTTTAGTTGGCTGGGGTTTCTTTACATCTATTTTAAGAGTCAGTTTTAAAAATGCACTGTGCAAACTACAGGTATTGTTGAAACTTTGGATTTGGTACAGCACGCTATACCTTGTAACCATGTTTAAAAATAAGAAACTTCCATTGCAAAGATAGAAGAAAGGAAAAAGACAAAAAAAAACCTCAAAGCTACCTACTGTGATGATTTTTCAGCTAACTGGTTACATTAATTTCAGCCCTCAGCACAGCTACTCCTTTGTTCATCTCTATTTTGCTCATCATTGGACAAACTATGAGAATATGAGAAAATAAATAACATGCACTTTGGAGTTCTTGCAATTCCCTTTTAATGAAAGTAAAAATAGGCTTTCAAAATCTCTACCTTCGCTGGTCACAAAGTTCTCTTGAAAACAAAACTTTCAGTGGGAAATTTTTTTTACTGCAATAATCATGATATTTGGAAGGAATTGATCTCATTTTTATGACAGACTGACTGCTGAAAGGGGTTTATAAATATTTTATAGATACATGAGTTCACATTGGCTTCAATGTGATCAGCGTTTACTTTCTAATTTTTTTGGTATACCTGCAAAAGGATGTTCTTTCCATCCTTCATGTTGCAAATTTTTAGTTTAAAACTTCTCTTTCTGCTTTGAAAGAGATAGAGTAAATATCAAAAAAAAAAACCAGAAAAATCAAATCTATTTTAAAATTATCCAACAGCTAGTTTTAAAAAAATCATATCTGATTAATAATATAATCCCCATTTCAATGAAAGAAATCACATTTAGATGAAACTATACAATTAATTTTATCAGGATCTTAAATTATCAATTCAGGGTATTAACTGATCAAAACTGTGAGCAAAATCTTCCAGCTTTTGTTTAGTCCATACTGTAGCTTGCCCAGGTGTAACTTCAATTTAATTCACTAATTATATTAATAATTATTAATAATTAATAATTATTAATAATTTAATTCAATCTAATTACACTTTGTGTCTTTTTCCCAGTCTGTGGTCAGCATAAACTCCATGTGCATCTTTAATACATGAACACCTTATTTTTTCATACACTGTTATGAGAGGATGATAGAATAATGATCTGTTGGAAAATAAAAAAATGTTTTTCAGAGGTATGACTGAAATATGTCACATTTTAGGAAATTTTTTTTTTTAAATAAAGCTGAAGCTCTAATTTCATTTCATTAAGCAGGAATATCCAGTTTGATAAGTCGAACATGGTTATACACTTACTTTTGGCATAGGGTGAAATATTAATACAAATACCAAAATATATTAAATATTAAATGTTATATATGCTTCATATTTTATGTTTTACCATTGTCTAAATCAAAATTATTCCATATGTCTCAATTTGATATTTTTCACTATATTAATTAAAGGGAGAGTTTAAGTTTTAAACTCTCTTCCTAATTTAAAATGGGGAAAAATCCTAGTACCTCCAGTTCTAATTTTTTTAATGGGTTGCAAGCTGTCATGAGAACAATGTCTATCTGAAACAAAGAAGTTTGTATATAGAAAGTCATGGAAAATAACAAACTATAAATTGCTAAGTACCACTCAAGTATACAATTAAAAATATGTTTTTACCAACATGCTTTCAAGAGTGAACTATCTGAACAGACATGGCAGAAAGAATGGGGAGTTTCATCTGCTTAAAAGAATTTTCCTCATTTATAATGTACTCTTCCTTAATACAGATGTAATCAGAAATAACACTTTGCCACTACGGATCTGTATTTCCTTTACTAATTACAGGAGACAAATTAGTACAACAGTTTTATAGCAGAATGGGTATTTTAGTGCTCACTGTTTAGTTGTTCCTTAAGCTGAAAACACAACCGCTAGGAGAGAAACCTCAGCAGCTCATATCATACTGCTCTACCTGAAACAACAAATTGATCAACAAACCCCTGCAATGGAAGAGAGCTCAGAATAGACAGACATAGGTGATGTACTCAACAAACTCTGAACAGAACCTGGACAGCTGCTGGAAGGGAAACTGAACCCATCTCAATGACAAGGGGACCCAGTGGTGGCCTCTGGTGTAGCTAAAGAGTTCTAGTGCTTGGGTGAGTTAATAGGTTGTGCAAATGGCCTTCAATAAAATAATCCATAGAAAGCATTCTCTTCATGAGACAGCCAGACCAGCATGAGGGAAAGTATCTATACAGCCCAAAACAGTGCATAAAAATCAAACCAGCACCAGTAGAAACTTTGGAGAAAAGCAACAGGCTTGAGGTGGCCTGGCAAGCCTCCCACATGACTGGGGACAGGCAGCATTGTGGTGGGAAGCATATGGAAGTGGCAGTGGGAATCACAGTGGTGGTGTGGTTCAGCCGTATTGCAATTGCTATATCACTCCATTAAATCAAAATCCTATGTAATATCATGTGACTTCAAGTAAGTAAGTTTGGTATTAAAACCTTAAACCTTATGTGGAAGACATAAAAGAACCTGCTCAGAGACTACTGGAATCTTGACAACCCTGCAAAGGGCTCATGCCTTGAGAAAAAAAGAGAAAGTGGCCCTTCAAAGTAAACCAGAAATTAAAGACATAATAAATCATTCCCTCTTAAACACAAATTTCTTGAAAGCACATCAGAAAACCAAATTATCTTTTCCCTGGCACAATATACAGATGGGAAGAAAGCTGATAGAGGGAAGACTCAGGTACAGTAAGGTGGATTGAGAGCAGCCCTGAGGAGGAGGTGTTGCTCAACTAGAAGCTCAACATGACCGTTCAATGTGTGCTCACAGCCCAGAAGCCACACGCGTCCTGGACTGAATCAGAAGCAACCTGCTACTCCTCTCTTGGTGAGACCCCACCTCTGGGGTCCCCAGCACAAGAAGAAACTGCTGCTGGAGCCAAGTCCAGAGGACGGCCACAAAGATGATCAGTGTTGGAGCACCTCTCCTATCGAGACAGGCTGAGAGTTGGGGCTGTTAAGAAGAGAAGGCTCTGGGGAGATCTTACAGTACCTTCCAGTACTTAAAGGAAGCTGCAAGAACAATAGAGAGAGACTTTTTACAAGGGCATGTAGTGACAGGACAAGGTGTAATGGCTTGAATCTGAAAAAAGGTTTGTTTAGATTAAATATAAAGAAGAAAATTTTTACTGCAAGGATGGTGAGACACTGAAAAGTGGTAGAGTCACCATCCCTGGAAGCACTCAAAAAATGTGTGGATACAGCACTTGAGGACACGGTTAAACGGTGAACATGATGGTGGTCCTGGTTTGATGGTTGGACCTGATGATCTTAAAGGTGTCTTCCAAACTCAACAATTCTATGATTCCAGGTTCCTTGAGGTCCCTTCCAACCCACCCCATTCTATAACTGAAAGGTACATAATGCATACTGAATATTGCCAACATCTCCAAGGTGTCTGTATGTAGATGCCTGTATTCAGGTGACTGCAGCTTTTCAGATTCACAAGTTTAATGAAACAATGTCTCCTAGTTATAGGAGACAATAGAACTTAAAAATATGAACTCTACATGTTTCATGTAACATTAGCTTCTGCTCTATTTTGTAGGTGAGTGGAAATAAATTATCAACATTTTATCCGAAATAGTTGAAAGTTTCTCAACTCTGTTTCTCACAGTAGACATCTAAGCGAGAAAAGAAAAAGGCTATATTAACTCAAAAGCATAAATTTTGAGATGATAATCAGAGCCAAACAGCTTAATATGACATACACAGCCTTCTCACAGTTTTAAGTTTCAATGTGTCACAAATTTTGTTTAAAATTAAAAGACACGAAAGAATCCTGAAGCAAAAATGAATCAAAAAAGATGCATATCATACTGAAAAAAATTACGAAATGTGAATTGCATTTCACAGTACCACACAGAGTAATGCTACCATTACTGTCAGTGCCATAAAAATCTGGCTGATCTTTTCTAATTTTTCTTGAAAGCCTTTGATAGATTCTTGTAATGCCACAGGCTAAATCTTCGATCTTTATAAAAACTTTTAACAATACTATATTAACTGGCTACTATAAAACAAAACTCTTTTACAACACAAAATATGTGTTTTTACCATTTTACTAAATCCAGGTTTTGGAATCATTTTTTTTACGTTTGATAACAGCCAATCTTACTATTTCAAATATTACACAATGATTCTCATTTATTTATATGACTGCTACTACAATACACCAATTACAAGCTTGAAGACAACCTTGGTTCTCCTGTTACATCCTCATGTGAACTCCCAAATCAGTTCTATTTAATATTTCTGCTCCTAGTTAGATTCAAGATTTACTGACAAGCACAAAAATGTGACCAACAGAGGGTATTTTTCAACATGGAATATGATTGCCAAAAGGAAAATGGCATATATTGTTATTTAAATTTCTACCAATCTGCAGATTTTGATGGACAAGTCCTTGCTTTACCTTGCCTTCTCTGCACAGTTTTCATCTACTCCTTACAGAATGGCATCTAACAAACATCATGAAGCTAGAAACAAATGACCTTAAGGAGGTTATAAAGGTGACATGGGGTAGTTGATTTGGTAAAAAAAAAAGAAAAAGAAAAAAGGAAGATCCTTCTAGCAATGATCCCAATGTGACAGATCTACAGTAAGATGAGACTGGTCTCAAACACCTAATCCACATATTTATGAACTATACAAGCCATTCTTTCACAGATACTAAAGTTCAGTTGGAAATTCAGGTCTGATAACATAGCTGTGAGAACTGAGGTTAATTTCTGCTTCATTGTTTCACAGAGAGAACTTTACCATCTGGACCTTGGGACTAGGCAAGGTGCTTGTGTTTATTTTTTCATATGTTTAGGTTCATTTTGGTTTCTTTTGGTCTACCTAATAATTACCAAAAGTTCATTCCTGAGACTGGACATATCAGAAAAAAAACCCCCAGAATACAAAGAAAACCCCAAACCACCTGCATAAAACAGCAAGAACAAATTTTAGCCATCACATGCCTCATTAAATAATGTTCGAATATGTTCATTATCTTTTTATTATTAATGCTCCTTTCTTGTGACTGTTAATTAATATACACAATTGTTTCACTCCTGTATGCACACCTTGGTATTAAAAGTAAAAAGAGTATATACAATGTTGCAGCAGTGTAATAGAAATATATTGCCCTGAAATTAAAACACTGATTATATGCATTATTTTTCCTACCTTTGGCATCACTAAAGATTATTTTTGATACACACTCTAGAAAGGAAATTAGAGAACTCAAAGAAAAAACAAAAAGATTTTTGTTTACTTTAACCTGCTGCATGAAGGATTATATTATTAAGCATGTGTATTATTATTACCTATTCTATTGTTGAGCATTAACTCAAGAAAACAGAGCCTTCTTATTTTAAAAATCATGAGAGGGGTTTTACTGTTTATTAAAGTAATATTCTATTCTACTCTCCTTTTCAACGGACACTATTAAATTACTTTATCCATGCAGAGAATATAGTGATGAATGTTGCTAATAAAACAACAGAAGGGGAGAACCACTGCACAATGATGGTACCTTATAAGAGTAAATGGTTCTTTTCATACACAATCAGTAAGTCTCAGTAACTCACAAGCAAATTGCCCTGGAGACAGCAGCTACTCAAACTGACCTGAGCAGACTAGTGCACATGGTAGTTCAGGCTGCTCCTCCAGGCTTCTGAAAATTCCCCCGGCTCTTGGGGAATACCCTGTCGCAGGAAGGGGAGCGCAAGCTACTGCAAGGCACGCTTTACCCGAGTCCCTTCTGCCAGCACTAGTACTCCTACAGCCACGTGGATGACAAACCACCTTCTCCTGCTTAGTTTTCAGACAGATTTAATAAAAGATTAATTTTCATCTGGGAAATTATTTCCAGTTTGCTAAGGCTACTCATCACACAGCAGTGAGCAGAGTACTTCCAGCACAAAAGAAGGGGTGGGACTGTCGCTTCCAACAGCAGCCCACATTTCTGGCTGTCTAAAGGCACTGTGGTGCTGCAGCACTTGACATCTCTCAAGGTAGATTAAATGCACTTTTGCATTCAGGGGGAATAACAAACTGCTGTTTCC
Organism: Dendrocincla fuliginosa; assembly: GCA_035047845.1. Classification (NCBI taxonomy): domain Eukaryota; kingdom Metazoa; phylum Chordata; class Aves; order Passeriformes; family Dendrocolaptidae; genus Dendrocincla; species Dendrocincla fuliginosa. The sequence continues at coordinate 108,072,817 of JAWWMO010000001.1, forward strand.
CCACTGAGATCAGTGCCTGACTAAATGAGCATTCCTCTTCTCTGCCACCCGTTGCAAAGCAAATAGGTAATTTTGAAAGCTTAAACTAATCTGTCTGATTCTGTGCTGGAGAAGGAGAGCAGTGCTATGGCTGGAGCTGATCTCAGCTGAGAGGCTGCACCAAGCAGAGTGTTCAATGCTTGTCACCTTCCCAGGCAAGACGCCTGCCCTGGGCACATTAGAAGGAAACTCAGCGAGGCACAGCCTCCAGTTGGGGCCTGTGAGAAGAGAAGCATGGGAACAAGTTTTTGGGCTTTTTTCTCTTCTCTCAACAACAGCATAAGGAGAAGCTTTCTGAAAAAGAGAATGGCTGGTGCTATTCATATATGGATTCTGTGGAGGTTAAACTCCCACTGCAAAAGGTGTTTTTCCCTCCCACTGCTGTGATGAATTTGAGAAGTTCATAACATTCGTTAAAGTTATCAATTACATGGAAGAGCCTAAGGGGTACAGACTTACCCCATTTCAAACACTAGCATTAAGATATATTCTGGGGTTGCTGCTTCCTGTGGAGTGCATTTCTACTGTATGGAGTAAGGTGTGAAGTTTTTCCAACAGGAAAATAAGGAACCAGCAGTGTCTGCAATGGGATCCAGGCAGGTATTTTTATATTGGAATTAACTGAGAGGTGTAGCATCAATGGGGAATTAAAGTGATACACATTTGTACATGTCATAAGGCATTAGTAAGATAAGTGGTATAGAGTCCCTCCTGGGGGACAGCTAGGAAAAGGTATTCTCTTGGGCTTTTGCTTCTGCATGCAGAGTACACGCTGCCTTTAGGAAAGACATGGGGTTTTTTATTTGTTTCAGGTTTGGAAAAATAGTATCAGCACAGTTAAAATCTCCTCTTGAGGGTGAGCTCAGCTGGAAGGTTGCCAGCGTCACTAGAATCTCAAAAGCCCTACGTGCTCTAAATAAGTGTAAATAAGTGTACTGTAATTTATCTGCTGGTTGTTTAAATAGCAGTTCAAATCTCACATAATCTTACACATGGCTCTACTGAGATACTAGTAACCTTCAAGATCCATACGATCTGTTAAATCAGTTATAGGTGGTATCTTAAATCTCTTTACTCTTTTCTACAATTATCTTCTCAGACTATGTCCTCCTTCAAACCTTATTTCAACTTTGAAGAGACACAACCGAGTGTTTCTTTCGATTTATTTTTTTTTCCATTTTATCAGGATATCATCTTTTCCTCAAATTAGAAAATACCAAATCATTACCTAAATTACTTCTGCTAATCTCAGCAGGCAGAAAGGAATCTTTCTCTGCCCTCTGGGTCATTTAACCTTAGGATAACTTGCTAGCAAGAATAATCTTCCTCTCAAACCTTGTTGTGAAATATTTCCTTGGTCTCTGGGGCCTTTATTCCTCTTATTCCTCCTACTACTCTTTTTTTCCCCCCAAATTTCGATTCACACATTGATCATCTCTGTTTTAGCTCCCGTTTTTGTTTCTTTTCCCATGGATCACATCTCCCATGTGTTGTACTCCATGTATGTTATGGACACATATTCCAATATAAGCCAGGATTTTAGACATTTTATCCTTCACTATGCCTTTAAGCAACCTGCTTATCTGTTCCAAGCCTCCATAAAGTGCCCAAGTGACCATTAAACACAATCCAAAACCTTAACTTCACCAGCATCTATATTACATAATTATATGATACAAAACTAATAAAAAGCAGCCTTATCTTGTACGAGGGTGTATGTAACAGATGGTAGCAGTGTTTGTTTGCTACTGTAAAACTTACTGGGCATGGTCAATATACTACTCTGCTTTAAAATGCAAGACAAGCTCAGCAGTATGGAAGAAGTCCTCTTGCATGAGGCTGAGTCCAACACTCTACATCCACTGTGGAGCTAAAATCAGTCTGCTTGATTCCCCAGAGGACCTCAGTCTGCACTGTGAATTGAAACTTCAGGGCACAGAGCAGGGCAGAGTCAACCAACACCAAAGCCAACCTGAAGAGAGCAAACTGCAAGCCTTTGAGGGGACTAGAGCTGTGCTATCAGCAGTGAGCAAGTTTCTTTTCAGCCCAAAGACAACAGAGGAAAGAAAAGCTTCCTAAGAACCCTGAGGGACATTTTAGAGTTTGTTCAACTGAGAAGACACTGAAAATTATGGGACCCATAGGGAAGGATGCAGAAAAGGACAAACACATAACCACAGTAACCAAAGATCAGATTTTCTTTCAGATACTCTTGTTTCATTTGTCTCAGCAGATCTGACTTTTCTATTTCTTAACAGCCACCTTATTCTAGCTTATTAGTTTGTGCTCTAATACACTTAGCTTTAAAGACTGGGAGTTGTTTGATGTCTTTTGTTACACTCACTTCAAAGGGAAAGGTGGGGATAGTTTCACTACAAGGCTCTGGGCAAATCAAGGTTCTGTGACAGGGGTGAAAAGAAGAGACTAGGCAGATGTTAATAAGGGATGCATTTTTGATGCATCAGAGCTAATAGGTTCAGTCCTCCAGCTGGAGAAAGGCAGGAAGAATCAGTAAAAAGAAAAGCTAATCCCATCCCTTGTAAATTGGAGCATAAATACTGCAGTAGCTTAAATAGAAACGACTTGAAAGACCAAGTAACAGTAATGGTACAACAGCTTTATTCAAACTATAAAAGGGAGGATTTCTTTTCTGTTCAGTCATTTACTTGTAACTTTCAGATGGGTGCCATAAGCAGTAACTTAGGCAGAGTCACCTGAGCAATTGTGAAACATAACTTCTAGGTGAGAAATGCATAAGCAAAGTACTGTAAGGTTTGTCTTGATGTGCTTATGCAAGACAGATGTAAGTTGCACAGCAATTGACTTTCTTTAGTTTGATGCATACAGTAGGACTCTAAAAATCCCATCTTCTCCATTTCCTAACTTTGCCCAGTCATCAGAGGTAGATGTCTACCTTCTCTTATATTGCTTCCTTTCTTTATCCCCTCTGAGACATCAAGTGGACATCAAGAAACAGTGTTTTCATCTTCTTTTTTTGGAGCATGTATTGCTTTGCCTTCATTCTACACCACTAAACACAATCTAAAAATTTTTATTTCACTGATATCTATTTTCTATCCTTCCTTGTCTTACACCACACTAATGGTTCAGGAATCTAACCTACTTCTAAGTGAACCACACACATTCTTTCAGCTGTTCTTCCTTTCTCTTGTTTTCCCACCTCAGTTCTTCTTGCAGATGCATCTTCCTTGAGAGTGGAAGCAAAAGGCAGGCACACAAGCATCTCTGAGGGATGAATAAGGTACACTTACATTCACTTACAGTCTTCATGCTACACTTTGCAGACAGACATGTATCTCTTATGAATCCCTTTCTAAATTTTCCAGTTGCACAAAATTTTATCCAGCTTACTGGAATCATCAAGACGGGGATCCCTGTGCCCCAGCCCTTTAAATATCTGATTGCCTCTCCACAGCTTCCTCATTCTCTTTGCCTGGCTACAGCCCAGTATTACAGGAAAATGCTGTATAATGGGCGATAGAGGTTTCAAATAAAAACATGCAAATCATGCACAATTTGTCTAAATATGCTTATGCAGGCCAGATGCAATCTGCAGCTGCAGCACAATCCTGTTTGTATTCTTGACGGGTAGAGTTTACAGTCAAAAAGTTCAGCAATATTCTCAAAACGTAACACAGGCCTCACTATGTCCTCATCAACAATCCCTTCACAGCCTACATAGCTCTCTTGTGTAGAAATAGTAAACAATTTTAAATGAAATACAAATGTTCTGTTTTGCAGATCAGTGTGCCCCAAGTCAATAGGAAAGGAAGCATGCTTTATTTAGCAGCTATTTACACATAAGGTTCAAACAATAAAATGGTCTCCCGAAGCGAAGGGGCTAAAGAAACTCTTCCTGTCTACCCTGGTATTTTCCACACTGCATGACCAGCACCCATGAAGCTCCTTGGAGAAGAGCACTATCTCTCTTGGAATGACCAAGATGGCACAAGACAGCTCAGAAAAGGGACATTTTTCCTGGGTAATCAGTTGAATATCTGTTTGGCTCCACAGTGTTAAGACAGTCTTTCCAAGATGAAATATGGGATGCCTTCCATCTAAGTCATCCTCAGAGACAGCACTCTCAGAAGATCAATCCTTGATTCATCACCAACCAGCTACCTTGAAGGCAGAACATTATACAGCCCTCCACACCTTTTCCTCCAATGTGATGCCACTCTGACCTCCGCTTCCTGGAGTTTCAGGCAGCTCTCTTAACATGGGGGTTTTTTTGTCACAGATTTTCCCTATGTGCTATAGTAGATCTTGCATTTTCTTCTAGTCCCACTCTGCCATCCTCAGCCTTCCTTAAAGCTGACTTTGCTGTGGTCTGTTTATCTAATTATGTATACTTTTAAGAAGTAGTAGTATCCTTTGCTTCTTCTTGAGTCACACCACTCACTCACTCCTGATCATGGAACGATTCAAAGCAGTCAGGAGAACTTTTATCATGCTTGTATGGGAAAATTCACATTTCACTTAAATAATGGAATCATTATTTACTAAGGTAGCATTATAAAACCTAATCAAATAAAATCAAAGGTTCCTTAATTATTTATTTTCATACCATGTGTAAGAAAATAAATTAGGGAGCTAACCCTTTTTATTGCTGTTGAAGTGAAAGGTCTCTACAAATAGTGGTTGAGTGCCTTCTGATAAGATCAATAGCTTTAAGCAACTGTGTGATAGTCAGTGGAAAAAAGGTTACACTGAACACAAGATCAAGAAACAAGGGATTTGATTTCTTCTATGGTCTAAATATGTGAAGAAACTCTAGAGTTCATTTTGCTGATTGAGGCATTTTTTCCCCTTTTACAACAACAAATTGAATAAAACAAAGCTCATACCACTTAAGTACAATTTCCTAACTTTGAAGATGCTTAAGAAATAAAAATCAAAGTAACTGAGTAATCAATCAACTCACGAGATTACTATTTTAGACCTTTTGCCTGACAAAATAAAATCAATTAGATACTTTGAAAACTTTGAAATATACTTTTTTTTTTAACAAATTATACATTCATAAAGCATGTGAACAAGACTGGTAGATATGTTTCACTGAAGTCTGGAATGAAAGGCCTCATTAAAATCTTAAAGAATCTCCAGCTTAGAGATCAGAAACTATCATCGAGAAATGAATTCCTATTAAAGAAATATATAATTTTGTATTTCTAAAAAGATTACTTACAGTGTCATGTGTACCATCTGTGACAGCTTATTTCTACATTACAGCAAGGAACCAGGACAGTATACTGAATATTATCTTTCCAAAAGGAAAAAATGAAATGGCCAGTAGGTTACTCACTGCATACTGTGGAGGCATATTTAATTGTGTTTCTATGCTGGTCAAATTATGAAAACAAAATATATGTTTGGATGAACCACCCTGTGCTACTGACATTCACTTGCTCTTAAAGCATATTGTCATATAAAGAATAGAATAAACATAGGGAGCAGGAGGCAAGGGAAATCCTAAGGCAGCACTGTTGCAATACTACAGGGTTAGGCAGTATATGCATTAAGACAAATTCTAGTATGCTCTTTTTACTAAAACTGGGTCGTTGTCAAGAAATTGCTGATGTTAGGATTTATTGTCATGAATAATAAGAGCAGCTCTGCCAGAATGTGCAAGTCATAATGGACTAGGCACATCTTATGAATGACGGTAACATTTGAAGCTCACTGTAATGTTACTAGATATGCCCTCTAACTGATGCTATATTTAGTATCAGTTAAACTTCCTTGGCATCAAACCCGCTGGTTCTCATGAAACTAGAAAGCAGAGGTGTTTTAAGTTCAGCAGAGCATGCTACTGCTGAGATTCAGTGGCTCTGCTGATTCCCCATAAGGTTCTACAGTGAACAAATAATCTCAAAATATGGTCAGGAGTCTGTACAACAAATTTCTTCCCATGGTTCTCACAGTTAATTAAAATACATACTTAGAAAAAAAAATCAGTGGAATTAAGTATTCTAACAGAATTACTAAAATGAAAAAAATATTCACAGATTAAAATAAAATTAGTGATTAGTTATCTATAAAGATTGCATTTGTCACAAACATTAGCTTAAAAGGTGGAAGAGGGAGAAATTTTTAAGATTTCTCTAATGTTACATCTGCAGTAGAATACATACAAAATTCTATCTATAAATATCATGTGGCATAAGGATGTCTGATAAATCTCATTGACTTACATTTCCTTAACTCATGTTAAAATTATAGTTTTATACATTTCTTTAGCTCCCTCCCAAAATCTCCAAGACCTTTTAATCTCCATAAAATAAACACAAGAAAGGGCAGACTACAATTTACCAGCTAACATATTGTGGAAGGAGACAACACAAGGAAAAGCATGTATCTGCTACTTCAGCTTTGCATCTGTCCTGTAACTCTGTCAAGAATAATGCTCCAGGTCAAGAGAAACCTCTCAGTGGAACTCACATCTGCTTCCTGTCTTTTCTCACCTTGCTGCTTTGATTGTATTGTTAATCCAAGGCAATTTGTGTTTATGAACTGAAATTTCTACCCAATTTAAATAATCAACATGTTACAGGCAGGCTGATTGCGATCATAAAGGTAATAAGGCTTTACAGGTATTAACACCTCGCTCCTCTTGGCCACTTCATTAATATTGCACAGAAAATTTTAAAAAGTATAATCTGTTCCTCTTACTGCTAAGGTTTGGAGAGCAGCTTCCTTCTGTTAAAAAAGTGCTATCGTATGATACAAGGCCTAAAAAGGATGAAATAAGGTAAAATTAATTTGCATATGTAATTTCTGGCACAGATTTTATCTTCTTCCATTCCACTGGAGAGAAACTCAAGAGTATATGGTCTCCAAACAGTATCTGCACTTCTGTAGGCAGTGTCAAGGACACTAAAAGCTCAGATATAGTTGTTTAAGGATTTCTAATGAGATTTATGAGTGGTTCAGCCTCTATAGGATTTCTTTTGATGTGTGTGTTCATCTTCATTTCCAGAAGCAACAAAAAGCTAATCTGTGATGGACAGAAAGGCATGAGGCCTCAAGACAGCAGTTCCTCCCACTTGTATCCATGTTATAGCTAAGGCAGGTGATGAGAAAGGACAGGGCAAGATGAGGAAAAAAAGCACAATGTTTTCTAAACGTCACTTTCTAAAATGAATAAAGGAGAACAGAAAAAGACCTTTTTCCACTGTGGTTGCAAACTGAGGTTCCATTCCGACTTGGACATAGAAACTTAGCAAAGGTTTCCTCTGTGGCTCCTTGCAACAACACTGACCGTCAGAGAGCTGGCGACAGAAACTGCTTTTGTGAAGTCAAGGTAGTGCCGAATTTAGGTGATCTAAAGCTGCTTCAGGTTGGTCATGGACATCCATAAGGACAGCAGGGCCCAGACACTACCAGCTAACTTCAAGGCTGTCTACAATGCACTCGATGTGAACCACTGGTAAAAACTTCACTACTTGCCTTACAGTCCACACTGGATGTATATTGTGGTGGCTCCTTTGCTACTGTTAGCCAGACCAAGGTTACAACATAAGCTACACTATAACCACAACTTTTATCACAACAAAGGTAGCAAAAGGCCTGTTGGCTTAATGATTTTGTCAAGAAAGACAAATTCTTGTGGTTAATCTTGTACGAAAAACTTTGAAGGCTGGTCAAATGAGAAAAGAGAAGCACAAAGCAAATAAGTAACGAAATCCAAACAAAAGCTGGAAAAAAAAAAGGCATAGATAGATAAGAATTTCAGTAAGTTATTCAAAACAGGAGAAGAATCTGTGAGGGAAGTGGATATAAGTAATATTACTAGTTGCAACCTTTCTCTGGCATCCAAAACCATGCCATCTACATTCTTTTCTCTCCTTATGTGGAAAAAAATATACATTTGAAAAGAATTAGAGATTGAGAATAATTATACTACCATTTTAACACAGTTGAAAAGTGTGATGACTACCATATGCCTCTGCACAAGTAGAGTCCTGATCTCAGATTCTACCCAGAGCTATACAAGGCTGCCATTTGGATGTACAGACAGGCTAATCCTGTATGTGCATCCCACTATTGCCATATAAAATGCAAGCTATATATATTCAGTGCCAAAAATGGGGGCTTAACCCTTAGGTTTTCTCAGAGTATACCTAACACAAACTGATAGAACTGGGTTTCTTGCAAAAAGCAATTATGGCTGCCACTTTCTCTTAAAAATAGGGGCTTCCCTTATTATATTATAGCCTAGAGATTAAGTTACATTCATCCAAGAAGTGAGACACTGAGTTTGAGCTCCTTCTTTTGCCAGAGGCAATGCAAATCTACATCACTGGCTACATGGAAGTTAGACTGAAAAAGCATTACTTTGCAAAAGGCATGATCATTTATTAAACCACTCTAACTTGATCAAATTCATCACATACTCAATGTCCATCAATGAAATTGCAACAGCATGCTTACCAGTGTACTTAACATAATGTGAATGTGTTTTACTGCTTTCTGCACAATATAATTTCTCATTCTGTCCTCACATGGAGCTTTGAGTAAATAGTCAGCATTTTGGAAGACTAGGCTGGAAAATAAGGATCTATGGAAAAACATGCCAGGAAGATTCTATTTGCCCATAAATAATTTCAGCTAATTTTACAGCCATTATGCTGTCCATAAGTATAGAAATGCAAAAATGTGTACTCATCTGTTTTATCAAACTTTTGGCCATAAACAAAAGCAGAGAAGAAAATAAAGACATAACGTTAAGCAGGAAAACAAAGACATGAAAATACCAGCAACCCCTGGTATCAATCCAGGCTGGGTGATGAACAGATCAAGAGCAGCCCTGCCACAAAGGACTTGGTGGTGCTGAGGGATGATATGGCTGGACATGACCCAGCCATGTGCACTCACAGCCTAGAAAGCCAAACATGTCTTGGGCTGCATCCAAAGCAGGGTGGGCAGCAGGCTGAGGGAGAGGATTCTGTCCCCCTCCTCTGCTCTGGTGAGACCCCACCTGCAGTGCTGCATCCAGCTCTAGGGCCCCCAGAACAGACAGGACATTGACCTCTTGAGGCAAGTCCAGAGGAGGCCACCAAGATGATTAGAAGGATGGAGCAGCTTTCCTGCAAGGAAAGGCAAAGACAACCGGGATTATTCAGCCTGGCTTATGGGTGACCTACTTCAAATTACTAAAGCGAACCCAAAAAGGAGATCAACAGAAACTTTTTACACAGTCATATAGTGACAAGATAAGGGGGAATTGCTTCAAAGAGAGTAGGTTTATTGCTGGATTTATTATTAGATATTAGGAAAAAAAATCTTTACTGTAAGGGTGGTGAGGCACTGGAACAGGGATGCCCCATCCCTGGAAGTGTTCAAGGCCAGGTTGGATGCAGCTCTGAGCAACCTGGTGTTGTGGAAGGTGTCCCTGCCTTTTGGCCTTTTGCTAACAAAACTAAGAAACATCAGACAATATGATTTTAAATTCCACTAAAAACTGTGACATAAAGCAATGTCTCACTAAGTCACAAAAACATTGATTGCTGGATGATGAGGAGCTATACCTGGGAAGTACCATTCCATGTTGGGCTAATTTCTGCAATTCCTTATTGGAGACCTACTGCTGTTTATATCATTAGAACTGATGAACCTGAAAAACGTTGCACCTAAAAGTGGTCTTAGTCTTGCCATAACCTGATCTTACCAAATAGTTACTAAGCCAAGAATAATTTTAAAAGCCTACCATATGCAGGTAGGCAAAGTGACTGTTGATATGAAAAATACATGTTCTTTGAATAATCAATACAACAATGCAAAAGATGCTATCATGCAAGATATAAAACTATACTGATAACTACATATCTATGGTGGGCTGACTCTGACTGCATGCCAGGTGCCCACCAAAATCACTCTGTCACTTACCTCCTCAGCTGGGTGGGGGAGAGAAAATATAATGAAAAGCTCATAGCTGAGATAGGACAGGGAGAGATCACTCAGCAGTTATTGTCATGGGCAAAATCAACTCTATTTGGGGAAATTATTTTAATTTATTCCCAATCAGAATAGAGTAGGGTAATGAGAAATAAAGCCAAAACTCAAAAACACCTTTCTCTAACACTTTCCTTCTTCCTGGGCTCAATTTTACTCTCAGTTTCTCTAACTCCTCTTCCCCAGCAGTGCAGGGGGACAAGCAATGGGGGCTGAGATCAGTTTATCACACATTTCTGCTGCTCTTTCCTTCTCAGAGGGAGAACTCTTCACACTCGTCCTCTGCTCCAGCATGGAGTCTACTTCCATGGGATGTAGTCTACAGGAACAGACTGCTCCAGCACGGGTCCCCTGGAGGGTCACAAGTCCTGCCAGCAAACCTGCTCCAGCATGAGGTCCTCTCTCCCTGGAGCCACACCTCTTGCCAGGAGCCTGCTCCAGCATGTTTCTCATGGGGTCACAGCCTCCTTTGGGCATTCACCTGCTCTATCATGGACCTCCATGGGAAGCAGGGAGACAGCCTGCCTCACTATGGTCTGCACCATTGGCTGCAGGGGAATCTCTACTCTGATGCCTGGAGCAGACTTCACTGACTTTGGTGTCTATAGAGTTGTTTTTCCTCACATATTCTCACCCCTCTGTGTCAACTGTTGTTGCACAGCATTTTTTTCCCTTTTTCTTACTTATCCTAGAGGTGCTACCACTGTCCCTGATGGGCTCAGTCTTGGTGAGTGGCAGGTCCATCTGGGAGCATGCTAGCATTGGCTCTGTCGGGCATAGAGTGTGGCAGCTTCTCACAGAAGCCACTCCTGTAGCCCCACTGCTACCAAAACCTTGCCACACAAAGCCAATTCAGTATCTTTATTAAAAATTATGCTATTTAGGACAAGAATGTTAGGCTAAACCCGTATTATCCCTACTGTGCCTAGGAGCTGCCCTGTGACACTAACAGGGTGATCTGAATCCATTCCCCAAATCCCACATAACATTAAAAAGTGGCCTGTGATCCACACCAGGTAATGCATTTCCCATCTAACTCTCAGCTTTCTGGAAGGGAGCATCTGGAAGGGAGCAATCCTTCCGTGTTTGGCCAGACCTTTGAGAGCATGAGGAAGCAGTGAGTGCTGGACAGCTCCCCTCCTGCGCCCGCACCGCACCGGCCGGGCAGGGGGGCTCATCTCACACAACTTGCGAGGCCAGGCACGGTACCCACCCTGTTTGCCAGTTCAACCTTTATATGCACTCTGCTCTAAATAATGCGGACACACAGTTCTATTATTTCACTTATTAAAAAAAAATCTTTACTCACTTTTGTAGGACAGGAAGGAAGCACTGAATCTCCTCAGCGATTCATAAAGACTGGTAATGTGAATGAAGTGCACTATCTACAGGCAACATTTGCACCTTCTTTCAAGCCTATTTTTGATAAAAAATACTATTTTCATGTGCAAGCAAGGTATGACCTCTTTCTCTGTGTATGTTATTTGAGATTTTTTTCTGAGCTCATTGCAAGGAAAAAAAAAAAAGCTAAATAACTTCTCAAACAGCAAAGACCTTAATTCTGAAATTCTGAGCTTGTAAGAGAGTCTAAAATTACTGACAGTTGTGACTAAAGGAAATATACATTTTAGTGCTTTTCAAACTTAAATTGATGTGTAGTCCTGAAGCAATCCTGTATATCAAATGACAGGTTGGAGACAGGGAATCGACTGCAAAATCAACATCTCAGTGCAGTTCCAGTAAATGCTAACAATAATATTTTCAGAGTGGTGCACAAACTTATATGTACATTCATAGAGAAATTATATATAGGCATTCTAAAGATGCTACTGCATATTTTAAGTATCTATTAAAAAATAACGTCTGATGAAAATTACCTTTACATGCTCTGTAATTAAATACAATAACTATATGACTATGTATAGATATCCACATGGAAATAGACAGATATACAAAGAGATATGCTAATATTTCTGTTCATAAAAAGTTAAAGACTGACAATTATATCAGAATATTTAAAGGGAAGAATATCCTCTTTTATCAGAGGATAAAACTGCTGTATTCTGTCACCATGCTATTTAACCCGCCAGTATGTAGATAAAGGAACAAACAGTTCAAGCAGAGTGCTATAGACATTCTTCTAACATCCTTCTTCTTGAGCCTAGACTGTAGTTTTCCTAATTTGTTTACTAAAATGTTATGAGTAAGATTTAAAATTATCTTAGTAACTCTTCTGCTTTGTGTCTTCACTTAAGGAAGTTGTTGTTACGTATTTTTATCCTCAGGAATACCTGTTATAATCCATTCACATATACTTCAAACTAAATAATTTATGACCTAACAGTTTGTTTTCTGAACTTTTATAAGGAAGAGGACAAATATCCATCATGAAGAATGCAAAGCACTCCCTCACAAGACCAAAGCAACAGTGCATGAAATTGAACTCAAAAAGAGCCTCCATTCTGTGTGACTTCTTGGCTGACACAATTTAGATATTTATAGCTTTACGAATATGCCACTGGAGAAGAACTTGAAGCTTTTTCTAGCCAGGAAGGATTAATGAACATGTGCACCTGGTAATTACAGCACTCCATCTTTCTCAAAGCCCTCACATTGCCTCAATGGCAGAAACTGTAATGAAAAACCATTGAAAATATCAATCTGCAATTCCACAAGTCATTTAATTATTAAAAAGTATAATCTCTTTTCATGCTTTCTATGAACTATGCCAACAGTGGTATGCAAAAAATCATACACAGATACTTTCTCCTTCGTGTTATTACCTGGAACACCTCATTTGAAATGTAAATTCATTTGATATGAACTCAGGCTTTAACTTACTCTAGACTCAGATGAGAAAATGCATGGTAGTGACTGTCAAATACTTCCATAAGAATCAGCAGAAAAAAATACCAGCCTGGAGTAACACATGCAAATCTAAGTAGACAAAAATCCTACAATAAATAATTTCAAAAGAAATTTACTAGCAAATAAATGTTTAAGGATTTGGGGAAAAAAATTCTGTACTTTTTTTCTTAAGAAAAGGTTTTCAGAGTTATTGTCAGGTGGAAACTTTTTAAGAAGCATGCATGCTGCCACAAACATTTGTCTAATATGCATACCACTAGAAATCTACGGGAGCGGGGGTGCTGTTTGTTTGTTAAAACACTATCTGAATTAACTTGAAAAACACTGTGTGCTTCATATTCTATTTTGAGGTTAAAAATATTGAAAAAGACTTGGGAAATACTGCAAAACATAAAACCCACTTCATCATCAAAGTAGTAAAAACCCAACTAGTCTATGAGCATCAATATTTGAAATTTCTCATGGTATTCTGACGTTTGATATACCATTAACGTGAAGCAGACACATACATAGGGGATGAAGCAGACCATTCAAAAGTAAACCCAACGTTACTAATTCAGGTTATTTTAAGCAAAATGCCTCAACTCCTTTACAAGTGAAATTAATTTTTAAAATACATTTTAGTGAAGTCCTTAGCTATTACAACGTTTGAATTAAAGTCAGTTATAACCTAAATGCACAGACATCCATATGGCTCTAAAAGTAGTCTTTTAACAGATATTTAAGCACACTATGAGATTTGAGCATTAAAAATGGCCTTTTATTGTTAAAACATACAGTTTCTTGGTGGATTATAGAAAAAGAAAAGGCTCCAATAGCGGTAAGTGTGCATGAAATGCTCTCTCAAGAGTATTCAAGCAAACTGTCTGCAATAAGGGGACTTCAAAAAGCAGCAACACAAGAGATGTTCAAAGCACCTTGCAGCTTTGGGCTGCTGGCCTCTACTGCTGTTTTTAATACAGTTAGGTTTAACTTGGGAGCGGATAAATAATTGACAGAGGTATTTTCAGAAAGCTTTGATCACTGCACCGTTTGTCACAAGCTCTAAAGTAGTCATTGCGATAACACTTAATCTGGGGCTTCTTATTTCAAGTACAAAAGCATCCCCTCCCACCTACTGCTCACAGACTCCTGCATCAGAACGGGAGACTTAAGATGCAGCTTGCACAGCACTAACACCGCCACGCTCTTCCACCAGCAGATTCTTTCTCCAGCACACCTATTTTCGCTTCCTTACCTTTAAAAGGCTGTCCAGAAGCTGCCAAGTTCCCCTAGACGGTTTCAGTTCAGAGCATCCAGCAGTGCATCCGCACAAAGCTTTGCCATTGCGAGTGTGAAGAGAAAGAGCTGCTGGGATGCTGAATGGCACATCAGCCAACTTTGTGTGTATCTGCGGCTCCCTGAAAAAGCTGGACTGAAATTCCCCTCGCCTGCGGATTGGATTCAACAACACACAGTAACTGTGAGAGAGACACCAAGGATTCAGAAGGGAAAAGCGTGGGAGGGGGCGGGAGGGGAAAGAGAAAGGAAAAATCCTGTCCGTACTGGATAAGCCTTGGCTGTGAAATACAAGCTGCTGTTCTGAGTCCCACAAATACTTGCCAAACTACTCTTCTGTAATGTTTTGATTGCACTGTGTTCCATAGGAGGCCATCAGTCTAACAGCTGATGTTCCAATATAGAATGTGTTAACTATATGTCTAACTAATGAATTAGGGAATAACATGAGCATTTCAGCCTTCATGTCAGTTACATAAAGAAAGTGCAATATGTGAATAAAACTAATTTTAGATCTAGTTAGACTACAATTTTACTAATTTTCTGCAGATTATTTTTGTACTCATTTAGATTCAACTAGCTGTAAAAAAATGTGTGCTTTCTTCCTTTTTACATACAGATCTTGAAGTTTCCATATAACTGTTTCACTTGCATTACTTCTTGCAGAAAATCTACCTATTACACCAACTCCTGGCTTTACACATTATGTGCTACAGTCAGAGAGTCTGTGGAGACACTACTGGGCACATTAAACCTGCTTAAATATTCTTCATAAGAACACTGCTTTCGCTATTCTGATGAATCTGTCTAAAATGAAACAATCTGTTATAGCAAATGATGTACACATGATATACAATAAAAACTAAAATTTATGTATCTAGTAATATCAGCTTTTTCACTGCAAATTTGGCCTTTGCTATTTTAAGAATTAAATAGAAGAACACATGCTTTATCATATAGTCTTTCTCAGACCATAGTAGTGCACAAATTTATTTCCACTTCTTGACAATGAAAATACCATTTTCTAGTGGCTCTAATGTTTTGGCACTGGCACAGCAATTTGAGGTTAGAAGCAGAAGTAAAAGTGCCAGGAAGATAAGAGGCCAGATGTACCATAGGGGTGATGATCTCATTTGGCAAAAAAAAAATAAAATATATATGCTTTGGGTACACAGTTCAAATAGCCCAGTTTATTTCAAACAGTACTTATTTTTAGTGAGGTTGGGTGAGGAGGAATGCCTCTATCACCTCCAAGGTGGCTCCATTAACAGTAAGATTTAATAAAGGTCAAGCAGGAAAAAGGACCACCAAGGTAAAAGGCATGGCGATTTTCACAACTATATTTAATGTATTTTTATTTCACAAACATTCTGTCTGTCTAAATGTTAAG
This sequence comes from Dendrocincla fuliginosa, assembly GCA_035047845.1. Lineage (NCBI taxonomy): Eukaryota > Metazoa > Chordata > Aves > Passeriformes > Dendrocolaptidae > Dendrocincla > Dendrocincla fuliginosa. The sequence goes on from JAWWMO010000001.1 coordinate 108,088,367, forward strand.
GAGTTCACATTCGAAATTGCATTACCAATTATGAGGTGTTAAATTGGCGTGTATAGGTTTTTTGGCTCCTATTGACCTCATCAAACAGCTGTGATTTCTAAGCAATCGGTCTCTAATGAGTTTAGAAACAATAAACAGAAGTTAAAATGCCAGATGTATTTCATTTATCTTTAAAGAAAAAAATAAACTCTCCGAAGATGTACATCTTGAAAACTCTAATATGTACAAAATGTTCATTGGTTTTGCATTTTTCGCTAATGCATGGAGGAATCATCCTCTAGTGACTGAAAAGGAAAAACAATACTTATGCCGTGCCTCTGTCTTTTTAATATAGTTAGTGCCTTATCTGCACTCAAACACACTCCTGTGAGCAGCTCTGGAAAACTAGCTAGAATGCTCAAATACCTTCACCCTATTTCAATATTGTCTGATTTTATTGTCTTATAATGCAAACATCTGTAATGTCCTGAAAACTGTATTGTAAATTTTAAGACTGGGTAAAATCTGTGCACCTAATGAAGGGAACATCTCAGAGAAATAGCTGAAATGCACAATGTAATTATTAATTGCAGGGAGGGAAATGCTATACGGCCATCACTAGTAAATATCTTTAAAGCTTACAATATTGTTATAGTATTTTTTCTTAAAGAAGCAGATTTTTGTCAGTACTTGTTAAGGTTAGTTAAGATTACAAAAATAAATAAGTTGCTATATTACCTTACATTAACTGAAGTTGGAATACAACCTCATTGAAAGGGTTGTGAACAGAAGATAATTCTCAGCTGCAAATTCAGTGATTAAAGTATTTAGAATTTGAGGGTAGTCAGTCCATCAACTTTTCTGTGCACAAAACTCATCGAAAGCAAAACCAACATTTTAAATGCTGTGTTTGTTTATATTTGATGACTGTTTAAGCAAGCAGGAATCCAGGTAACCTCTTTGCAAAGAATCCATTATGTAGCTGTTACAGTAGGACAGTACTATGTCAGGAATCATCTTGCACACACATTTCATATGCACTTAACAGTCCATTTTGTGTCCTATGCAGAAATATTGCATACACATAATAAATATGCATTCATAGTTCCTTTTCACTGTAGTATACAAGGACCAAATGTAAAGAAACTTCATTACAAAAAGATTCAGTCACTAATCCCATATCCTAGAGTAGTTTTATTTTCATCCCTGACATCTTGCAGCCTTTCAGCAGAGGTAACACATCCCCATCTCCCCAGTCACAGTTCTTTCAGAAAGGCAGAGACATAGACCCTGGGGAGAAAAAAAAAAGGCACTAAAATGACCCTGTTGATTGCAGCTATCAAGGAGTTACACAGAGATAAAATGGTTTCTAAGTTATCTAAGCTTGAGTGTATGGAGAACAAACACTTTGACTTATCAAATGACTAGGAATTCAACAGAGAGATGTGGCTGTGTTTGCCATGAAGAACAGTTAGGCGGCTGCATATTTAAACAGATGTAGATAATCCACAGCAGATTTCTAGAAAACATCTTATGTGAATGTGAAAAAAAGCACATCAGTGTAGGAGGTTCGTTTGAGAGTTCTGTGGCCAGACAAACCCTGTGACCTTTTCCTCTCTGCTCTCAGGTCATCATTTATAATAACTCTGTAAGGAATGTACAGGAGATCTTGCCCTGATTACTGACACTGATGTTTGTGACATAGTGGAGATTATGTTTCACACATTCAAACCAAGTCTGTCGTGTGATGGGCAGCCAAAGGCAGAAGTCAGGAGAACTCTAGGGAAATAAGTGGCTTAAGCTAGAAGCAGTGAATGTTTCCAAATGAGATTGCCAGATCTATCAGCTTTGAAATTTTTGATTCACTGTCCTACTGAGCCCGACAGCTTTTGGTCAGGCAGGTATCATAATAGGAATGTGCCACAGGAATGCAGAAGAAAAAATAATTTCAGCAGCATTAAAAGGACTGTACTTTAAAGACAGCATTCAGGGTTTTTTTCAAAAACAGCACAAAAGTATAAGGCAGACTGAGGGGGCACTTTATAGGTATTATATTTGTCTAAGTTATTTGCAGGAGTTATTAAGAATGCACAGGTAAAAGAGACATAGATGATCTACAAAAGCCTCTTTTCTATTACCAATTCTCTATTCTTACTGCTAAAAATACTACCATTTTGGCTTTAAGGCACTCTTGTCATTACTTAACTTGGCCAAAGATTCTTGAAAACAGAAACTGTCCAAAAGATGCAGTCACACCTGAAGTTGGCATAGTTTATAGGCTACTGTGGCACCCAGGATGGAAAGAATTTTAATATTACCATTGAGAATTCTACAACTCTCATGGCTCTTTATCCTTTTAGAACTTAAATCCATGTTTCCTACTTTCCATGACTGTGACAGAATTCAGGAGTTAGCATTGTTAGGGGAAAAGGCCCTGTTGCTGCAGTACACTATCAAGTCCTGCAAGTCTTACAAGGACACAAGCAGAAGTAAAAAAATTGTATTAAGAGCAAAAGAATAGAAAGGATAACCTTCAGCTAGCCCTGAAAAAGTGAACACCCCCACACAGCACTGGTCCACATTCAGCGTTGCATAACACACACATCCACAGGAGGTAGTGATTCTCCCTTCCCCTCAAGTGTTCCAAGCAAACTAAGGAGGCAAACTCCTTTTTATCTGCTTTTTTTACAGACTGGTTACCTACTGTGAAGTAGATATTTCCACTTTCTAGCTATTACGCAAGAAAAGGTCTGGTTATAATCCATTATAGACTTTCCTGACAGTGCAGGTTTTTCTGAATCTTGAGCAGGAGGTGCTGCAGAGGAATGGGATTTACAATGAAGTCCTGAATTACTCACCTCCATTCTTGCTTTCTTCTTGCTCATTCTAAGTCACTTGTGTGTGTAGGAAAGTCAACAGACTCAACCACAGGCTTTCAAAGCTACACCCATATCTACCAGCTGTATCAGATCATCCAGATGACCTTAGAGACTTACAAGATACCATTAATAAAAAAAAAAAAAAAGTGCTTACATTACATGGAATTTTGCTTTGTGACATTTGTCAAGAACAATTCCATGGTTTCACTGTGCTGTAGGTTCAAAATAATTGCATAATAGGTGCGATATTCTGCAGATGTTCATGAAACTAAAATAAAGCAAAAGACTCAAAAACTCTCCTAGGTGAACTCTCTTGGTAAGTCACTCACTGAAAAGTACAATTTGTTTTGTGATTTCACCTTTTGGTTTTCTTTCTAAATAGCAAAGATTTGAAGCAAGTTGGGTTTCGTTACTGTCAGAGAAAACAGCTAATATTACAGATGCCTATTTTTCTTAAAAGTTGTATAAAAAAGAATATATTAAGGTATATTAGTATAATGTACTCACAATAAGTTGTTAGCAAAATTCTAAAGGGACAGATATGTAACACTGACAACATCAAAGTTGAACACGGAAAGGAGGGGAAGTGCTCTTTCACCTATAACAAAAAGTACTGCCTGTAACTGCTTGGGCACCTGCTGTGCTATCAGCACTGCAGATCTTTCTGCCAATACACTGCCTGTTCCCTCTGATGTGGCTGCCATCCCCTGTCTTCAGCACAATTACTTCTGTGACTTTATTTATCTCAGAATTTTGCACTGACGTCTGAAAAATAATACAGCAATAGTGTACGATGTTTTCCCTTTCCAGGCAAATTAATAAATTTGCCAGAAGCCCTACAGATTGCAAAGGGCACGGGGATGCCCTAGTCATGTTCACTCTGCTGGTATCACCAACACTGAGGTTATTATTTTACCTCATAGTTATCAGGGAGGAGGAGTGAACACAGAATTCTCATCCTGTAATTCACATCACCACATCTCATTCAGTTGGATTGGGCTTGTCCACACAAGACCATCAGATATGAGATTTTATAGATGAATAAATGTTTAGCAAAAGATTTATTAAAATATGGCAATTTGCTATGACAATAATTGCTTTATTTTTATCATCCTACAAGCATAAAAAAGCTTCATTCTTATCTTCAAATTATAATTTTCATTATTACAGTTGAAGGAAAAAATGTGAATAATTGTTTTGCTGCTTAGTAGTTTTAGACCAATTGCCATATATATTGAAGAAAATTATGGAGTGCATTCTAGGAAGGTTGTCAGCTACATTAAGCACCCTGAATAGTTCCAGTAGCTCTAACATATACATTTATATGTATCATCTTACCACTGAAACACACAGTTTAAAACTAATATTTGATTTTGCTCTTTCTGCACATCTCTTGGCTCCATTCGAGATGAAATTTAGCATGAGAAATTGTCCTGTGATGAAAAAGAGCATCACTCAAAGTCTGCACACCAGTTAGAAAGATGAAATTATTCTACTTCAAAGAAATGCATGTTCTATTTAGACTTGTATTTTATCACACTGGGTTTGGATCTTAAATATTCATTTTGATTATGTATTATTTCACTGATTTATTCTCTCATTAATTCACTTCTATAGTAATGTGATCAACTTCAATGGATATATTTAAACTGTTACATACATCTTATCTTTTTGTGCTACACCAAATTCCTCCATCAAAATAGTTAATTAAGGAAGAAAATCAAATTTTTCTTAATCTCACACTAACGCATAATTTTTTTCTTGAAAAAATACAACTTAATTATGAAAATGAATCCATAAATTATAAGAAGACATGTGGGTAGTATTAGAAATGAGCATAGCAAATGAAAAGTCGACACAGTATTCATGTTTGATTTAATACATCAAAAGTGAAGCAAGAGTGTGCCTAGAGAGCTCACTGGTCCTATCATCTAACAGATATATAATACCCTAATGAGCGTTGATAAGATAGAATGAGATATATCTGTTTTTCTACTTGATGTTTTGTGAAGTCTGTCTATTGTTTGTCTTCATTTTGGTGCCTCATTTACAAAGGCAGTGTAGTACAAAAGGACTTGGGACCTTCATATTTTCTCTCCTCAACAAGACTGTTGTTTCCTGCCATTAAGGCAGAATCAGTTAGTCTTTTCCTGATTTTCAAGGAATCTAAAGGAGTCAAGTTCTCTTATCTCAGTGAAGCTGATGATCCTTTGGCCCCTTGTTTCACAGATGACTTTGAAAATCCTATGTCCTTACCCCGATTATCCATCTATTGAAGAGAACATAAAATTTACTTATCTGGAGAATCCAATATGAAAAATGTGCACACATTGCTGAAAGATGATGGTGATGTGAATGTAATCATAGGGAAACACAGGGTTAGGTTCAAGAATGATAATTTAACTGATTCCTGGCAGAAGGTAGGATTGGTTTCAAAAATCTGCTCTTTTATTGGCAGAAAGAGGGAGATGAGTACAAGGCTTGGTCGGTTGTTTCTTCTCCCCCCCCCCCGCCTTTTTTCTTCCAGTCCCTTTCTGACTCAGGCACCAACAACAGCAACATGACAGTAAAAGCAGCTACAGGAACTTCACATTTTCAAGCACAGAAAGTACTATCCTGTTCTATTTGTGTCACAGCTATGGCCAGTGTGACAAGCTGGAATATCACAAGGTCATCACAGAGAAGTGGCATTTCATATCACAAAGAAAAAAATTGTTAAACATAAGACAGCCCATACTCAGTAACTTCCATTTCTGTTTTCAGTCTAATTAAGTTCCATATTGATGACAGAGAATTCCAGGCATGGCTAATGCAAACTACTTTTTAAATACTTGAAAGTATCTGTGATGGACAACAGTTAAATCCATCAATTAAAAAATCCTAAGACTTCTGCTAAAGTGTTTATAGTTATTGTACATAGATTTCTTATAGAGCCATGACTACATTTATCAGTTTCTGTATTTGGAATCTTTGTTGCCTCCTTCTAATGAAATAAACATCAGGTACATTTTTCTCTTTCCCCAAAAAATAAAATATAATAAACAGGGTATTCTAGCAATTTATTAACAAAGTCATCCAATTGCTTTGTTATTTTATGTCTCTGTTTCTTGTCAAAGCTTGGAATTGGGCTTGGGAAGGTATGCGTATTAAAACCAAATAAAATCATTGTGTATTGTGTTAGTATTATGAAGGTGAATAAAAATAGATAGCATCTCAACTGAATAAATTAATTGTTGCAGGCCTGAACAGAAGTCATAATAGGGAGAGAATACTGCCACAGTTTGGCTAGATAATACAGTTACAGATAATACACAGTTTATCCATCTTAGAAAAGCTGCAGAGGAGTCATTGAGCATCTTCAAGGTCAAACATAAACTTGACATTGTATCGCTTACACTGCAATGTCAGAAAATGATACATCACAGTTATAAATTTATTAGCGTGGATAAAACCTTATATGCTATTTGCATTTTGAAAGCAATATGGACGTATTAACTCCTAAATCCTAAAAATATCCCAGAAAGATTGTGAGGAACCATACAATAGAACAGATAATGGAATTAAAATAAAGGGAGAAAATTAAATTCACAATTATAGAAAAAGCCTATATAAAGCCCAAATTAGATTAAATACTCTCCATATTTCTTACACAGATGCACTTCATAAGGACAAACTGTAAAATTTCCATTATATCAAAACAGCAAAAGAAGAAACTGGATGGCTAGAAAAATTCCAAATACCTTGAGATCTGCTGCTACTGAAAACAACTTCACAGTCTTTTACCTGAAGAAGTAAAGATGCCAGTGAAGACTATAATACTAAATTTAAAATTGACTTATGATTCAGCTGAAGATCTCTGTTCTTTAAGACTGAAACATTGCTGTTTCTAGATCTACTTTACTCCAACTTTTCCATTGTCTTAGACACTAGATAAAGTCAGAAGTCAGTAGTCATCTACTAACTGTTTTACTATACAATATAGAAAGTTTTTAATGAAGTAAAAGAAATGGTGAAAAAGATAAGACTGGATTCATTACAAAAAACTCAAAACCTTGCACACCTTCCCCAACAGCACAGAAAAGCTGATGCAGACACCCCTTTCGTGCAATGTAATCACAGCTTATTAACTCTGCCCCAGTCAGATCGGAACCAGCTCCACAATATCAAAAGGACCAAGCAGTCCTTTGGATCCCGTTACTTCTGTTCTCTACTTATTTGTTAAGTAACCTACTTTAAAACTTAGATTAATATTTTAAAAATTTGTAAGCTACTTTTATGATGACTACAGTACACAGTAATTAGCACTTTAATACCTTTTTAGAAGGAAAATTGTGAGTATTCTAAACTCCATGTCAAGTATGTATCATGTATCAGATTCTTTTGTTTAAATGTGTCATTGTCTTCAGCATAGAGCATAAAGCTCTCTGACCTTAGTCCACCTAGTTAGCAGATCTTTTTGACATTTGAAAATTACAGATGGTTTCAAGCAGTAAATATTATGGATCTCCAATCTGGAGGAAAGTAGCTGCTCACCTTTAATTATGTGTTAAAAAGTGCATGTCTTAAATTGTTTATTTTCGCTTTTTAATTTTTTTTTCTTATCAGGGCATCTCACATTAGATAAATCTAAACAGGTTTATAAAACTTGAGTGTTTCTTCCAGAATAACAACAACAAAAGATAAATTATGTTTCTGTCCTCAGGTTTGGCTTGGATGAAACACTTGGGACTGAGTCTTTTCTTCTCAAAACAAAGTATTATAAATAGGGTAAAATATATGAAATCAAACAGGTTTAAGTGTCAGTTGTTGCTGCAGACTAGAAAAGCAAATACTTTAAAAGAGCATTTAGTATTAGAATCTGAAAATTTAAAAAAAAAAAATGTAAAATACTTGCATTCTGCCTTGCTTCTTCATACCCCTTTCCTGAGCATGTTAATGTCTTTATAGCATAGTCCTGAATACTGTGCTTTGATCATCTATTCCACCCAGAGTAAAGACCTCCTGCAGAAAAATTATGAATCTTTCATTTAAAATGGATAGCTCCCACCAACCAGAAATAATACAATTTGTTTGATGACTTCCTACCTTGGGTCTGTGAGTTAAAAAGAGAAAATTCAGCTTCAGCCATTCCAGCTGAAGCTATGACTTCAACAAGCACAGGTCTGCATCAGCTGGGGACGTCTGAGGAGCCAAAGTTCAACTAATTGCACCTAATCGTTAGACTGAGTGTACTTTTTCATTTCACAAAATATTTGGCATTCAGTGTCACAGGACTGGTATGTAGGAAAGCTGTGGAAGGACCTTTCTGACCTTCAGATAGGAAGGCAGCAATTTCCAACTGACAGGGTTAATTTAAGGAAGAAGAAATCCTGGACTTGTAATCCAATTTCTGCCTTGTCATTCAAGTACTCATATTCCACACCCCTTCTGTAGGTAGTGCTAACTGAAGGATGCAGTTTTGCACATAACAGGAAAATAAATCTCTCCCTCATTGGGAGTAGATTGACCATGACCTAGGCAACTATTAAAAAAAAAAAATAGAAAAAAAGGAAAACCAAACTAAAATCTTTTATATGATAACATTACTCTTATAGTGGAGTGATACTGGAAAAAAAAAAAAAAGAAAAAAAAACAATAGTTGTCTCTGTAGTACCAATTTCCTGAAAAAATCTCTTAAGAACAATTTCTGTTTTCATTGGAAAAGCAGGAAGTGTACAAACAGCCATTTGCCATTCTGAGTAAGCTAAGCTGAGGAGTAAAAATAAAATCCAGATTTATCACTGAGGTTTTATATGCACAGATAATTATAGAAGTTGTCTTAGACTATTTTTCACAACCATTAAATTTGTTAGAGAGCACTCATTATATCATGGTCATAATCATGTTCTATAAATTTTCTTCAAAATGAGACCTTCTATGTGGTAGCCATCATTCTTGCCATCAGCTTTCCTGGCAAGAGGTATCTGTGTTTCCATTAAATCCAAGATGCTTCAGGAACTGTATTAAACTTGACCTTTTTTTTTTTTTTCTTTTCCCTCTCTAAATAGATATCTAATGATAAAAATTGTCCACAGGGCATAAGGGAATTTTCTTCTTTTTATATTCTAAGGTCATTAGTTCACTACCTCCATCACTGCAGACCTACCCTATGAGTTTGTAAGACCAAATGATAACAACCAAGGCTGAAGAAAAAAATAAAGAAAAAGAAAAAAAAGCATAGTCATCTCTCAAGCTTTAGAATTGAATGAGGATGATAGAATGGAAATAAATGATGTCTGCTATCACTATTCCTGTTGAAGTCCTGCTTTGCTTAGCCCTGATTATTTAAAACTAAAATACAAGAGATGGAGACTGGTCCAAAATTTGTGGATGGCTGCTATGATTATTGCAAAAGAGTTCCTGAAACTCTGGCAAAGAACCCCAATGGTATCCCTTCCACAAGTCCATGATTTTCCTTCAAAACTTCAGATAACTGCCTTGTTCCAAGACTGCAAAATACCAGTCATGGTAGAAATTGATCTTTTCTAGGAGAATGTAGAAAGATAAGATGAAAAGGCAAATCTCACAATGGACTTACTCCAATGTTCGCATCTTTAGAGGTGTGTTTTCTTACCATACGTGACTAGCACATTGCAAGATCATCTGTTTGCCTTTCCATGGAGTCTCACTTTTATGAAGTGCTGTGGTTTTTTTATGTCTCAGCATTATTGTTTGGCTCGTAAACCTCTTTCAAAAAGATAAACAATAAATATAACCTCCATGGAAAAATCCCCTATTTTTCTACATTTTATCTTATGAGCTTTTCTTCATAGACCATGTGCTTCTTAAATTGAAAGAGACTACATTTGCATTACTGACCATAATAGTAATTTATGTAAGTGCATAGATGAGTTGTAGTGAGAGATGATAGTTCATATTTTTCTTTCCTTGCCTTGCTTCACACCATGTAAGTACTTTCATGCCCAGTGGTACAATGTAGGACCCCGTCTCTCAAAACTCTGCTCATCCAGGATAGGATAGAGAGTGCAGACCAGATTACTAGACCAACTTCTGTCAGATGGAAATAAGTCTGGACACCTCATGGATATGCATGAAATGGAACCTCATGGAATGCACCTCATGGAATGGATATGCAGAAGCCTTATCAAAGAAGGTCTGGACAGAAGGAAAATACAAAACAAACTAAGAGTGCTAAGAGGCCATATATACTGTCTATACATGCAATCGCATTCACTCCTAATCACTCACTACAACCATCTTTTGGCACAATGAAGCAGAAGTTACAGCAATACACGGCAACCAGCAACCCAACGTGGAAACAGTAAGGCATGCTGACACACTGGAGCAAACTGCATAGGACAGCCCAACAGTTTTGGTGGCTTTTGCCTTTTTCAGGAGATTTTTCTGCTTGGAGTATCTCTGTTGAACTAATATTCGTGTCAACTGCTTTAAGTTTGGTTAAGGAATGCATTTAATTTAAAATAAAAATTGTCTTTCCCAGTTATGGGAGATTTTACTTGTCTCTTTCTTGATGTGGACTAAAAGTTCCAGGGGCGCTGTTATATTGCTATAAAGAAAAAGAAGTGCATAACTTTCAGAAATCAATTAGACATTCATGTGAATGTTGAAATACACATGAACTCTAGCAAAAAGACAAATATTTGAACATAGCATACTGTTGTACTTTAAGAACCTCTTTCCACATCATCGTCTTCTAAACTAACAGTTATATTAGCCTTTGTTTCTGGCCTCTTCCACCGCATTTTTTGCTTGCTTTAGTGCTGCATGATTTTGAGTCACATCTGAGTATGTCACATACATACATTGTATATATCTTGCACAGCTTTTGCTTCCAAAAGAGCCTTATAAACTTTCTTCAAAGAATGATTTATGCAAGGGAGAAAAAGTGCAACATTCACATGTGAAAATTATACTACAATATTGTTCTCCCAGGAGCCATAAACAGATCAGAGTCCAGTTTGTGCTGTGAAAAAAAGCACTATGAACCTCACTGGGACTTTTAATCACAATATGCTGGCTCTGAATTGAAGATCCATTTTCTATCATGTCCCACTGGACTAACAAAAATCTGTTTGTTTATGGAAGTTAATTCAAAACTTTTAGCAGAAAAAAGGAAACCAAAGGTGTTGTCCAGCTTTAGATCAAACTTGATATTATTCCAGACAAAAGCCAATATACATTGTTGTGCAGTGTTTTCACATCAATTTTTCAAAACCATATTTACTATTAAATAATTTTCCCCTTGTTCCAAGATTGCTAGGAAATACCCTTACAGAACTAGGAATAATAGTATCCTGCACAGTCTCCTGTGGATGTAGGGAAAAGTGTAAATTAAATTCTCACGTGGTCTTACTTTTCCATCAATGGCTTCAGCCTCAGATGTGCACTGGTAAGTTCATTTAATTGCAAGAGAAAAGCAGTGAAGCCACTAGAAGCTTAATTCTTCAGCATTGATTTTATTTAAACAGAATACCATTCAAAAAATGTGACAAAATGTCACAATTTCACCCCACTCACAATGTCACCCCATTCATCAAGAGAGGCCATTGAGATTTTTCCAGCAGAAAAAACTGAGATGGTATAAAACATAGTAATGAATCTCTAAGTTCTCTGTATGACTTTTTGACTTCTGGGTAAGGCTTGAATAAAACATTTCTGGAGATAGATTATAGTTAAATTAGGACTTTTGTTAACCACAGATAACAGGATAATAAGATAGGAGGCGATATTATAGATTTCTAGATTATCCTTGAATGTTTGGGGGATTTTTTATTATGACATTTGGAACATTTTTATATACTTAACAGAGTCTAGCAGATGATTTCTGACTCACTCGAGGACTGCATACAATGGAGTGCCAAGTATAGTTGGACTGGAAATATGGAATGGGGGGGAACAGTTTGCCTCTTCTGACAGAAGGACATTGACAGATATCGGTCATTGTTCTGAATGACTTTATTGATAATGAAAATGTAACGGGAAAAATGTTATTTTAAATCATGCTTATAGCTGCAGAGGTGCTCTGGAAATTATTCCATGTTGAAAAGGGAATGTTCCTGAACTGTGTTACGACCACATATTCATCCAAATACCATACTTTATGCTGAAAAATGCATGGTAGTTACTGTTTGCTAAACCCTAACTGGTACTTTCCCTGATCTGTCATTGTTCAAAAACAGATATATTAGATTTATATATTCAGATGTATGTGTGGAAGTCACTGGTCCATGTTCTAACGTCAGGCAGCTGAGATCTGAATTTTTCACTGCTACAATGAAGGCTGTGAAAGACTGAATTTATTTGAATGCTAAAAGGTCACTTGCCTTGGCTTTTCTTTGTTGCCAGAAACTTAAAACCTGTATTATACAAATCAATGGCAAGCAGCAGACTTGAATTTCAAGTTCTAATACTGTGATTTTTCTGGTTTGATACTTTTTATAATCTCTTTAGATTCTTTCTAATATAAAGTACTTAAAAATCATTTTTCTCAACCTTATTATGTGAGAAAACTTACCAGGAGTAAGAGAACAGAAGAATAGCAAAAACTTAGAGATGTTAAAGATGGATACTTAAAACATCTGTACAAATGAAGCCCAGCAATCCATGTAATAATGGCATGATGACAAATTTAAGAGGAATTGAGTAAACTATGGTAAAAAGTCAAAAGTGAGAATTATCAGAATTTCAAACTTCACATTTGCCCTTGAACTTAAACATGCTAAAATCAGAGCTTCTTTATTTTTAGAAATACTTTTTAGCAATTTTGTGGCATAATTTGGAAAGATTCATTTAATCTACTGTTATATTACTTCATCACTTGCTTAATGTACCCAATTATTATGAGGCTATTATGGTATGACAATCCAGTAATATTCAAAATAATTACCTACCCCTGTTTGTAGTTTCTAAATATGCACTGTCTTCATGAGATCAAGCATAGTTAACATGATTAATTTCTGCCATCATGATAAACTGTCTCTGAGGTCAAGGGTGTTCAACAGAAGATTTTAAATCAATGTTATATAATAGCTGCTGATATTAGCTTAAAAAAAAAGTGCATCACACTTGAAGTACTACTGATAGCACTATGAGGCAAAAGATAGCGTAAGCATATGAAATTAAACGGAACAGCTTAATTAGGATTCTAAAATTCTAAACAAATTTGAATTTTGTCTCTCTCTATCTACCTCTCTATCTACCTCTATCACAAAAAATACTGCCAAAACCAAATGGTAAAACAGTCTACATATTAGCTATTGTGAACAATATTGCCAGGTCTGCAATGCATAATAAAAGAGGGAACTGTACGTTCTTATATCAAGCTCATTTTGGTTTTAAATGCAACTCTGAAAAAAATCAATATTAAAATATATTTTTTGTAATGTTACAATTTAACTGATGCCTTATTTTTTGCATCATATCTTACTTAGAAGGATCCTTCAAAGACAAAGCAATTAATATTATTATGTTCTGAGGTTTAAGAAAGAGAATTTAAGCTTATATTCTGAGCTTCTGTTGATATTATTTTATGCTTGTATGTTGTTATTCTATTTTTTGGAGAAGTGCAAACAATTTTAGAACAGATGTCAGAAATATGGAATAATGAATGCATCCATGCCTTTTGCAAATAATAAATGAACTTCAGATTATGGGGCACATCCCAATATATTGTAACATAGGTCAATTTATTTTTTTTTAACAGGCTCATAACTTGCTGCCTTTCCATTAATTGTCCAATTTAACCTCAGCTTATACATTCTCAGTAGCTTCACTAAGCTTATCTTTTCCTTTTCTCCTGCTGCCATGTGCTCAGGATAATAATTTCTACTGCCAGAAAATGCATGCCTTTTTAGATACCAATATAAGAGTCAAGTACACTAGGATGCTTTTAAAAATTTGCAAATAAGCCAAACTGCCATGAGATAATTACATTTCATTAAAGTGATTTTTATTCCTCTATGTGTTATTCTTTCCCTCAATCACTCTCAGTATTACTGCAAATAATCCAGTAATATAGGCAGGACAACATATATCATAAGTCATAATGGCTCTCTATCAAAATACAAGATGTATGGAATTTATTTAATTAGAAAGATTGGATTAAGAATAAAAGTTGTTCAAAGATTGTGTTCTGAAAATGCACTGCAAAGGTTAATGGTTGTGTTTGAAAACATCATAAAGTGGATAAAGTCTGTTGAGACCTGACTAGGAACAAATCAACAGAAAAAAAGCAAACATAAACCTGGCAAAAGACTTAAATAGTTATATGAATAAAATAAAATGAAAATATTTGCTCTTAGAAATAACTAATCTGGGGAAGTGAGGGTACAGCAATGTTTCTACCTGTCCCTTATTGCTGTGACAGGCTTACAATTCCATCTCACTCCAGACTGATGGTTCAATATCAAAATGACTTTGTTAATTTAAAATTCTTAATGTTGTTCCTTGTTATTCAACACTTAAATTGACAGAAATGTGTTTTGTTTACTTTTTAACTAAACACTGCCTTTACATTGACTGGTCTCCAAGGATTTCAGGAAATCTGCTGGAGCCTAACAGAAGTCTAAATCTATAAACAATCTGATTTTAAATTGTATTTAGGTGGGAAAAGAAAAGAAAGTAAATCAGTCTTTAATTCTTAAACAATTTGAAAACTAGGGGATAGATGACTGATGAGGACTGCATCAGTCTCTAGTGATAGAGACTATCTGTTAGTAACCAAAGAGAAAATGAAGCAGCACGTGCACCAGTACAATTGAAAGTACATTCTGTCTCTAGGAATAAAGAATGCAAACCTTGTTCATAGGCTAAGAACTCTTATAATGAAAAAAAAAAATAAAACCAAAATTCTGAAAAGAGTGGAAAGCAAGGGAACAGTGGGCAGAAGAAAGTGGCAAAGAGTCAGTTACACCTGGAGTTTTCATTTTGACACAGACAAAGGAGTTAACAAAATGCTTTGAAGACATATAAAGAAATCGAGAGTTTGTGATTCCTCTGTGTTTTGCTCAATTATATCTGTTACTGAAATTCCTCCACTACAGGACAAGATTTTGTAAAAATGGATGAAGCCAGAAGGGCTTGGGTTGGAAGGGACCTGAAGGACCACCTGGTTCTAACCCCTCATGCCATGGGCAGGGACACCCTCCCCTAGACCAGGCTGCTCAGTGGAAGGTGTTCTGAATCAACTGTATCTGATTTTCCTTTGTGTGCTTCATCTATGTGGTAAGTAATAGAGTGAACTCTGCCTTTGAACTGTTAAAGTTGCACTTTTACAAATTCATGTTAAAACCTGCTTTTTTGGCAATACCTTTGATGGTGATTCTTCAAGCGGCTGAAACCACCCATTTGCAACAGATACAGTAAATGTACTCCTCTTAACATAATTCATTTTTATACTAAGATGATTATCGGGATGATACATTTATTCCTTTGACTATCTTAAGGCTTAGAGTTCCATAAAGTCCCTTTTTTATTAGTCTCATTCATAAAAAAAAGAAACTATAGTAGTAATTTTAAAAGATCCCTCAGGGTTCTGACATAAAAAAACTCAATAACACAACAAGCTCTTGGCTATACACCAAACACTACCACTAGCTGATATTTGCTGATTAATAATTTTGGATTTTCAAATGGTTAAATTTCTTATGTTCCAGAAGCCTGATTTTCTGTAGCAAAAACATCAAGCCATTGGAATTAACTGTTAGATTGCTTTTCTATTATTACTTTTAAAACAATGTATGTACTGTTTGGGTTATTAAATTTCTTTCCCTTCTAAAACTAACAAACAAATAAACACAAAATAAGTTTATCCACCTAATTTCATTGACTTGATATTTTGCCTTGCTTAAGGCAGGATTGCAGAATCATCACTCTTGTGTAAC
This sequence comes from Dendrocincla fuliginosa, assembly GCA_035047845.1. Taxonomy (NCBI): domain Eukaryota; kingdom Metazoa; phylum Chordata; class Aves; order Passeriformes; family Dendrocolaptidae; genus Dendrocincla; species Dendrocincla fuliginosa. The sequence goes on from JAWWMO010000001.1 coordinate 108,104,127, forward strand.
AGGAGCCATTGCTAGAGTCATTATGGTACAAAAGAGGTAATGAAATAGGGGAGTGATAGTAAATTTAGAAAATACCATAGCAGGCTTTATTTGAAGCAGCTAAAGGTTGTGGCAATATCACAACGTACCTTCCTAGGTACAAGAGTTCCTCTGAGTCTCTAAGTCCTATAACACTCAGAGGTAACATAGAGACTCACAAAAGATTCAAAAGAAAAGCTGTTGTCAGTCATCAAAAATTATATTGGTGTGTCTTCCAAAAATCGTAAGAGTACATAAATAACACATCCTGTGGGTTCAAATATGCTAGACTACCCACTTGAACTGAGGTCAACATCCTAAATTCATCAAGATAAATTGCAAAATCATTTAAGATAATCACAAAAAGTATTTTCAGTCTTTTCCTAAACCCCGTTTTGTATTGATCACAAATGTGATGTTTCCAACCACTGTGATTCAAGCTGTGAGCTCTTGAGAGAAAGCCCAGCTAAAACTAAGGTCCCACAGCACCAGACCACGTGTAATTACAAACAGTCCTGTCCTGAAGCCTTTATAACCTAACAGAAGACACTACACGACTTTTTGCCATTGCAGCAGTTCCTGAGATCTGCTCTACTCTTAAACAACAATGCTTGTTCATTCAGACCAGATATTAATGTGCACTAAGAAGTCTGTTAGACTCCTTGACAAAAAGCTTTCAAATGGTTTAGCTGAATTTAGAAAGAATATTGCTCTCTCAATAGTCAAATTGACTAAATCAGATTGCTCATGATTTGTTTGTTTGTTTGTTTTTTTTTTAATTTTACACCAGAAAGGATTTTGCCTTTGAAGGCACCAGCAAAAGTCTTGAATGCATTCATAACAAAATACCTGTAGTTGTGTTTTTTCTTAAAGGAGCCAATTGACTAAAATACCAGTATGAAAACCATCACATAAACACCTGTTAGTGAACCATCCCATTAAACTGAATGATTTACACACAATGTACACAATTCTCCAATTCAGTTATTAAAGGAAAAATGCCTTGTGTAAATTACTTCAGAAAGGTGGAGTGCTTATTGCAAAAGCACAGAAAGAAAATTTTTATGATCAGAAATTTTAGTTTAGCTTAGAGACTCCAGAAACAAACTGTGATATAATGGCTCCACAAAGACTGGAGACATGGAACAATATTCAGTTTTAATTTAAGACAACTGTAGTGACTGAACTATGGGACAGAGGATGACTTTCATAATGCAAGACAAATAGTGAGATATCATAGAAAAAAAAAAGAAAGAACAACAAAACCCTCTCAGTAGTTGTCATTAATATCTTCTTGCCACTAAGAGGGAACAGAGAACCACCGTGTCTTGCTATGGAAGGCAATAGAACACAGTTATCAAATAATGGAAAATAAATAAACTGCTCACCTAACTTCCATAAAAGAATCAGCATCTATTTCTAGCTTTCAGTGTAATAAAACTTGTATGAACTGTCTTACATAACACAGGTGAAAAATAGTTCCCATTTCCACCACACTAATGGAAAATTAACATTCATAGAGCCCTCTGCTCATCTTCGGACCCTGAAATTCAGAAACATTCTTTCTGCATAACCAAATTGTTTTCTGACACCCCAGTAGCAGGACCTTACCCAGTTTCAGTACATCTCCTTTATGAATGTTCTCTTAAGCCACATTTCCATTAAAACAAAAAATAATAATTGATTTTGACTGTCACTTTGTGAGCAGATATGGTGAGACACTTATGATACGGTGAAACTGGCAGATATTTACCACCCTAATCTAGCAATAGCATATTGGAAAAGCATTCATAATATGCTCTCTTTCATTTTTTCTTTCCCTTCTCCTGGCATTTTTGACAGTAGTGTCCTTTATGTACTGCAAGGGTTTGCTGCCTTCATTAAAACACAAACCAAAGCTCAAGAAGACATTCTGAAATCATCAAAATTCTGAGATATGTGCACCTCAAATTTAATACAGTCACCTGATGAATACAACACTCTATTATACCCATGTTCCAATCAATGCATAAGCCAGAACTTGCCACACTGCAGAAGACATTACATATCCTTAAATCATGCAATGACAATTGATGCTTGTAAACAGTCTGTGTGACAAAAAGAATATTTATTTCTCCTTTTAATCAGGATAAAGACAGAATTATTGTCTGAATTTAGAAGATATTCAGCAAATGCAAAACACTTAGACCTGTAAAATTAAAGATTTTTTATTTTCAATAATGGTCTTATGTCCATTGTGAAAATCAACAGATGTAAAAAATTGAGTAATTTTTATAGCTTTTTTCATCCACTGCAAGCCTAGATTTTGAATGAGAAGCTACAGCATATCTCTATTTTGTTTCTTTTTAGAAGATTAAGTAATATATTTGCTGCCTGTTGAGGCATAATAGAAAAAAGATTGAGATCAAACAGTGTCTACCTTAAATAGCTAATGTTGTTCTGAAATTCTGCTATAAGCTTTACTAAACTAATATCACCTCTTTTTTCTTGGTTTTTAATTTCAAAAAGAAAATTAATTGTATACACCACTGCAAGCCAGCATGATGTGAGCAACAATGTGAGAACAAATTCCTCCAGGGAGCTCCAAACAGCACAAAAGAAATAGCCTCGATCTAAAATGTTTCCTGACAAGTAAGTGTTGGTAATGACACATTTGGTAACTCTTTAACACAACAGGTCAAATAGTCCTAAAGAAAATACTTTGTGGAAAGTCATTACTCCAGCTTTTTGGATTTTTTTGTTAAGTTTATATGATTGAGCTCTCTGATATTTTGTTAGTTTGTCTTCCACTCTAAACTTCCCCCTCCCCCCCATATTCTGACTACCTTTAAACGAAGAAGACTGGAATTATAAAAAATAATGAAATTTTATAATTTTTTAAAAAACATGGAACCAGGTAAAGAAAATCAGATAGCACTGGTCACTAATGAGGGAGCAGGTGTAGTGGAGACTACTACAAAACTAAAGCTCCAGGAATTCCAGCTTCAGTACCTCTGGTGTTCACATAACTTACTGGAAATGCTACTGTTTTATAATTATTATTATTATTATTCTCTTCTACTACATGTATTGAAACATTCAGTACTGTGGCCAAACGTCTTGTCCAATTAAGAAAACATATTTATTTCAGCATGAATACATTACTTTGTAACATGTTCTGGCTAGCACCAGTGCTGGTTTGTTGGTACTAGCAATCGCTGAATTTTCAAAACCTGATGAAACAGGTATTCAAGGCAGGAGGTAGCTCACCTGAACTAAAGTAATTCTTAAATATTTGTAGGTTTTTATGTTTTCACGACAGTTTATCTTTGCACCTCTCAATAAAAAAAAAAAAAAAAAGCCAAGCAACTAAACAAAAATATCAATCAGTTTTTGTCTGGAGAAGGTAACGCATCCAATGCTGTGATAGTTCACTTTAAAATATTTTGGCTGTCTCAAAAATGCCAGGTGGCATTCACCATAGAAGGTTTTATTTTTCTTCTTTGTCTGCAAAGGAATATCAGGATTATCATTTCAAATACTGATGCTTACTCTGAAGCTGTTTTGGTGAGATGAATCTCATATCCAAATACTAAGTAGGAAAGAAGTATGTTGGAAGTTTTCTGTGGGATAGAAGTAAATATTTTATTTAAACAGCTAAATCATGTTGCCACTATTTTCATGCCTGGTACTTTCTGTCTCTCATACAAAAGGAACAATAAATATCACAATAGTCTAGCCAAAACCTCCATTCTTCAATATCTACCCAGCGCTGGTCAAGCCCATGCCATATTCCCTGGCCACCTCTTTTTTATTAAGAAACAAACGAACACCTGCTCAAAGGTGCCTATAAGGTTGTCAGTAAAGAGGAACCCACTGTAAAACACCTCAGCACAAAGGACAACAAGCTGACAAAAACTGATATCCAAAATTAGGATACGTAAATTTAGCTAAAGTATTACTTGGACAGTTTAGAGGCAGATGCTGATCCTTCACTGTCTGCTCTGCAGAAACATTAAGGTTTACACAATGCAGGTTTTTATAATGCAGAGGTTTTTGTGGGGTTTGTTTGTTTTTTTGGGTTTTATTAAACAGTTCACTTTTTGGAACTAGATACCATTAACCTCCTGACTTGCCCAGCGTGCTTACTATATGACTTGACTTTATGGCTTTAGTCTCAAATAAGATGGTAATGAAAAACCGTACAGAGTTTGTGAAATTTGTTGCAATGAAAGATTAATAAAGCAATACATAAAAAACACCCCAGCAAGACCTAGTTGTACTAATTTATATAACTAATAGGTATAGAAAGTTATTCCCCAAGAGTGTTACATTTCCCTGATTGTTTTCTGTAAGCACTTTTAATGGCGAGATGTAGAAAGACTCCCAGGCTGACCAGTCATTAAATGACACAGTTCAAACCTCATAAGTTATCTTATCTTCATATCTATGCATCAACACCCACAGATTTAATTATATGCCATAGTGATCTCTGATGCAATGTGAGATGTTCTTTTTAAAGACTCATGGAAGCAAATCAGATAAATGTTTTGTTAGGCAAAAGAACATCCTCCTTCAAAGCAGTCATTCATTTAGCCACTCATTTCTAAGACATAGTTGGGTTAACTACTCTATTTATACCATAACAAAAGCATTAATAAATTTGTTGAATCTGAAGTGTATTATCTGTACTTGTCACTGAATATAAATGTCCAGATTAGCCCTGACACTAAGACAAATTCTTTAGTATGAAAAAATTGCATCCTCCATTTCCTTTACTTTTTACACACAGACAAAAAAAATACTTGCAAAATGGGTATAAACCTCAATCTCTTTCCCAGATCCCCATGTCCTAACACTCTATAACCACTGGAACTGGGGAGGATAAACTGCCCCCAACAGTGAGGCAGTTACAGTCAGCTACCAGGACACCGGACTGATCCAGTCCAAGAACATTGTTTCCTCCAACACCCCCCCCACATACACATTTATTCATTCTGCTCATGCAAGAAAATTATGTCATTCTGCATTTACATGTGCTAATAGCTATTTCAAAAACTTTCATAATGAAATATTCAGAAAATGCACCCTAATTATTACTTACAAGATTTAATTCAATTTTCAGAATAAACAATGCCAGGATTTACAATAAAACCTAAATATGAACAACAAATTTTCACCTAATGGTGCAAGAGTAGGCAGAACCACATAAGCAACATTAAATTTATTATTTCCCATAGCCCTCAGACATTTTAATGTCCCACTACCAGCAGGAAAAAATTAATTAGAAACTTTTAATAGGATATAGTAAATTAGAAATTAATTGTGTGCAGTAAAGAAGAATTAAATAACAGATATATTTGTGAAGTGATACTTTTTATAGCTTGAAATAATAAGAAAATATTTTTACTACAAATTTGGGATAAACTATTTTAGTATTTCATCACTTCCATTAGTAGTAGGTGAGGACCCTTTCAACAGTAAAAAAAAATTTAGGGCTTATATATATACAGAAATATACAACTTATGAAGATTACAGTATTATTTTCCTTAGCATGAGAAAGAAGCAATAACTATTTTACTAAGAGTTGTGACGTCCTCCCCTTATCAGCTTGGAGTCTTTCCATTGCTGGTAGCATTTCAGTCAAAAAAGGCCCAGGAATTTGTTTCTAAGATGAGCTTGAACCAGAAAAAGAAGTGTTTTGCTCACTGAGGGTCCAGGCGTCTGATGCAGAGCTCATTGAATAATTTCTACTGAAACCTTAGAAACTGGACAAAAGATTGAAATCCATGGGATAGCTCAGTCTAGGTGTTCTCTCGTAGGGGCAGAGTGCTTCACTCAGGTGTTGGAGAAGAGGGCCATGCTCAGGAAAAAGAAGCCCAGTAATCCCTGAATAAATGATCCAGTCAATACGTAGGTAAGAACTGATGGCCTTCATGTAGGCTGGTAATCATGTTTGTAACATTTCAGTGCCTAGTTCAGAACATTTAGTCAAAGTACTAAGGATGTGTAAAACTGCAAGGTGAACATTAATAAATAAATAAAAATAAAATAATAAATAAAATAAAATAGTAAAATAATGGCTGTAGGATCTGTTTTCAATTTAACAGTATGTGCTTTTGGTATTTATAAAAGATTAGCCAATAATACATTCCCGTCAGATATATACCCTTCCAGACATGCCCTTGCAAGATGAAGATCATTGTAGGATGTACCTTGATTATTCTAATTAAATATTCTTCTAAAATAATGCTAAATTGCTTTTACATTGATACCAAATACCATATTTTTTTTAACTTGTAGAATCACTATGTAATCATAGAAATTTCTTTGACTAGACAGTGCATTTTGCTACAAACTGAACTTGTTTTGAATCCAAACTGGAACAAGAAGAATCAGAAATTATTGGCATAATCAATCAGTGAAACAGGAAATAAAACTAAAAATACAAAATCTAAATTATGAAAGCCAAAATCTTTCTATATAAAAAAGTATTTTTACAAGCTTTATATTTGGGGGAAAAGTGTAAACTATCCATCCACTTACCACTTTGCTTTCACTGTATGAGAATATGTTGCCTTGAGCACTGAAACACTTTTTTTCTCCCCTATACTCTGATTGCATGTGCTCTATTCCAGAAAAAAAACCACCAAACCTGTTTAAATTCAGTGGTTATTAAACCATCAATATCCATATAATCCAGTTTAGCTATAAAAGAGAGAAATTATTAGCATGACCATGACTTTCAGCACTGAAGCCTGGATTCTTGATATCTTCTTACTTTAAACGTCTACAAGACAAAAATATGATGTTCCTGACATTGTACAGCAGGAAGAATGTCTAGAGAAAGAAGGCATGTGTCATTCACAAGCTTTTTCCAGGCTTGGATGAGTACTCTAAAATATAAATGCTGGACAATTCAAGGTATGAACAATTTAAGATCGGTAATTTCTATATATACAGTATTCTTGGAAGGCTGAGTATAATTAATAAGGTCATCACCCAGTATTTAAGTTCCTCCAAGACCTTAAAAAGTAAACATAATATCATTGATATTTATGCCTGTGAAACAAAGTAAATACTTTAAAAATTAATAATTACATAATTGCAATACTTTTTTAAGCAATGAAGTTATGAAAAATAAAGTCCAGATCTTGCCTGTTTGGTGGGAACTGTTCATCAGTGACCAGTCAGAATAGATGAATACCATGAACACAAAGAAATATCTTCAAAATTCAGACACAGGACTTCATTTTTTTGCTATTGTAACTGCACCACCTAAAGTAATAAAATAAACTTGCAACCCACAAGCAGATACTAAATCTAAACTGTTGAGTAATTTCTATTACCAATGTAAAGAGCAAATATTCTGAATGTCCTGTGTTTTTAAAATACCAGTGCTACTTTTAAGTTCTCAGGCAATGATTCAGGACTGTAACTTCACATTCTAGTTCGGAAACTGTTATAGAATTCCTCTTTTTGCAGCTGTTTTTTTAGCATTTACCTAAACACATGAGCAACATTCCCGAGCCCCCCAGGACTAATCTGTGTTTGCTTCTTTGCTGCATATTAACATGGAATTATTATCCAGTACAACATATTTTGGGGGGCTTTTTTGTTTGGATTTGTTTGTTTGTTTTCTTATATGAAATGAAACAAAGATTGGGGCTGCAGGGCAGGCCACAAGAAAAAAAAAATAAATGAAATTACAAAGTTTAGATAGATGATTGAAAATTCTGTTCCAACATTCAGCCATGGTAAGATCCAACCATAAAATGCAGCACCTGAACTACCTTGTTGATGATACAGATGGCATTTAAGTTTGGATAATACTGTGCTATTTTGAGAACTCATGTTCCAGAAAGAGGAATAGGCACAGGAAATAAGAGTCAAGTTGTCTAGCTACCATATGAAAGCAGATTAGAAAAGTGTGGCTTTAGTGTACTGAATGAGATCCGATAGGGGAAATGAGTGCAGCCTGTAAGAAGAGAAGGAGATAAACATCAGGGAGTAGATAGAACTGAACTACAACTCAGTCCTGGCACAAAAATAAATAAGCTAAGAGCAAGTGCAGGATGTTGAAGAAGTTACAGTCACCAAACACTAAGGAGTAAAGAGACAGAAGAACCTTTCTATCACAATAATGAGAGGAAAAAAAAAAAATCTTTAAGTACTTTCAAGACACACATCAGTATGTTTGAAAGGGACTATATGATGTTCTATCTGTAAAACATACTTTTAAATCCTGTGTCTCCTAACCATAAAAAAGCCAATTACAATTTCTTAAAAACTGAAATGTGATATTTCTTCTCAACACCACAAATTCTGTTCTCAGAAAGTCTTAGTGAAAAATTCACAATGAGTATTAAAGTATTCATGACCTGTAATGAAACAATTCTATTATTATTCACATTATATATAATGCATAAATGTTGTTTAATATCATGCCATTGTGCAGAAAAAAAGAACACACCTTCTCTCCCCAAATATCTAAAAGAATGTAATTACCTTTTAACCTATATTAACATAATCACCTAATCATACTGTTGACTGTTACATTTTATATTAACATTTGACTCTCTGTATTTAACGAAAGTTAATGAACACATTAATCTTTACTTTTCCAAAGTAATCCTACTTAGTATTACACATCTGAATGTTCTGTATATTTTTCTCCTAAAACAGTTCCTTGCTGAATACCAGACTATTCACTTGCTTGTGAAAGCATTTTCAAACAAAGCTTCTAAATTCTGAATATGATTTACTAAGCAGCATGCTCTCATTAATAAAACAAGTTGCTACTCTAGTAAATCAAAACGCTCAGCTGTTTTAACTGTTTACCTAAAGGAAATCCTAATTATTTCTTCAGTCAGCCTCACAGAAGCCTAATACTTTTGAAACAATACCCAGCAAAATAAAGAGCCAGTGAAGAGAATGGGAACAAGTGCAACTTCAGACTAAGCATTCTGTCACAAATAAATGTTAACTAACATCGGGTCTGCATTCTTGAGGTTAATTGGAATATTTTCACACCATGTGAATTTTCATTAGAAAGGTACTTACTGAACTAAAAGAAATGTTTGAGTGACAAATTCATGAGTTCATGGGATTTCTAACACAAGGCAAAAAAAGAAGAAAGAGAAAGCTTGATGGACCGAAAAAAGAAACATCTGTTCTGCAAACATATATTAAAAATGTTCCCGTATATATCATAAGAAAATAATAAACAGGTTACAGGTGAGAAGGAGGCTAGGTCAAAGGGAAATGTAAAACAGAAGCAGTCTTGTTCCACACTGAATTATAAGTTTCTGCATGACAAGACATTCTCTCAGGGTCTTTCGATGTGATGTTCAGTTCTGTATGAACTTCTTTCTTAATGAAGGCAAGAAAACAATGCTTCTAATCTGCTGAGACTTTGTGAATTTGTAACATATGTGATACACCTCACCTTGGTCTGGGCACTTCTCACAGAGAAAATATTGTTTTAGGAAAAAAAGGAGACAAACACTTCTTTCATGGAGCCATCTTTTCCCTAAGTGCCTCTTTGAAGCTGCTCAAGGATACAAGCACAGTGCCATGAAGGTGACGGAGCAAAGCACAGAAGAAAGGGGAAGGTTTTATGACACAGTATTACTATTTGCCACAGAGATATGCATGTCTAACTTTACTAATATATAAGTTTTTCCAAGAAACACTCAAAACTGTGGGTCAGAGAAAGGGAGTAGAAATTTTACCTACATGTGAATTTGTATACCTTTTACATACACATTGATATGCAACTTTAATTCCTTGATGACATTCTATTTGCTCAGCCAGAGCTCAGACACCTTTTTCAAGAGTTCAAAGCATTGATAGTGCAGAAAAATATTTACCTGCTCTTTTAACTACTTCAGCTTAGTGTGTTACTTAAATGTTTTTTGGTTTTTTTTGTTGTTTTTTTTTTTTGTTGTTGTTGTTTTTGGTACTTGCACCATAGCATTTTGTTTCCTTTTCAGTGCAGTGGTTTTATGGTCAAGAAAGAGCAGCCTAATTCTTAAAAAAGGTTTTCTTTAAATATTAAAGTTCAGAAGACATGATTTATTTTTTCATCTGTAAGCCAAAAAGTAGGTTAGTGTTGCATTGAAGCAAAACTCTATTAGACAGACCTAACTTTTTTTCAACCTGAAGTCCAGTAATTCAATCCAGCAAATCAAATGTACAAATGCCAATTAGTTTAACAGATTTTGTTTCTTACACACAAGCAGTAACTTATAACATGAATCCAGAGTTTAGCCAAGTCATGTTATTCAGCTGAAACCATCTACTTCCAAAACATCAGTTTAGAATTAATTCTTCATACCCATTGCCATTTCCATCATGTAAGAGAGAAACGAAATAAACTACCAAGAAACTAGAATTATTTTCCTTATGATGCTCAAAGAGCTTGCAAGATGAAAAGCATACAAATTAGAACTGGACACATAGGAACTAAGTGGCTATTCTGTCACACTGCATTTCACAAAAGAAAAAGATGAAAACATCTTCAAGGTTCTTTGATTAAAACATGAAACAGGCAAAATAAGCAATACTTGCAAGACATAGTTCATGGAATATCTTTTGCTCTGCTCAAAGGTGATCACATTTCTTCATAAGATTTTAAAATTAATTATGATACTTCTGCTGATCATAAATATCAAATGGAAAGTAATGACCATTTTAATTAAAGACCAAACAATTATATAACTATGGAAGTACCAAAATATACCCATACCATGATCATCCCATATCTTTTTTCTTTTAAAAATGTGTCTTACAAAAAATTAGTGAAAATCCTTATTCAACCAGAGAAACCGAAGTATCTGACCAAAATTGTCACCGGCCACTCAACACTAGAAATTGTCCTCAAATGAACAGCAAAACTATACAGATTACCCAGAGCTGCAAGTTTCTTGAACACTGCAGAAAAACAGGAAACGGTAATTGAATGGTACCTGGATAAATTGCTTGGTTTTCATATGCCCCACATCTCCAGCCTCTATCTGTGCTCTCGACAGCTTCTCTTCAGTTTCACTCAGCCAGTGATTAAAGCTCTTCATGTCACTATGAAAAAGCTGCCACTTTTCCAAAGCTTTGTCAAACCGCCTGCAAGTGTAAAAGGAGATGAAATAACAATCTATTGATACTTTATTTATTGAATATAAAAACCCCAAAACCAAACCAAACCACCAGAGTAATGCTGGATGTCTCAGATTAAAATTGGTGTGATATTGATGGCATCATGTATTAGCATTTGTAACAGTTATATCAAATAGAAAAGTGAAATTATCATGAAGAAAATGCACCACAAATCAATGTTTTATCAATTTTTAAATCCAAATTTCTATTTGTGTGTAAAGGGACCCTTTATGAAGCTTTTTTTCTACGTATGCTTCACTTCAAATACTTGATATAGTTACGAAAGAAAAACCCCAAAAGTCCTGAAATACAAGAATGTTTGAAACAAAATTAAAATGTTAAAAAAACAGGAGTTTGTACAATAAAAAATAGAAAAATACTACTATCATGTTTGCAAGTCTACAGTTCACTACAAAAGCGACCAGGTAAGTACTTCTGGCACTTTGGGAACATTTGTCCTGTTTTTGTCTAGAGGACTCGCAGATCTTCTCCTTCAAGATCTGTTTGCCTTGGCCACGGCCAAGTACGTAAGAAACAAAATGAAGACATTTTGGTGGGGGTTTTTTTGGTTTGTTTTTTTTTTTCCTGTGGATGGCCTATCTCTTAAGAAATTCAGTCATCCTATGATTTGGATTGGTGTTGAAATGTAATCGCTAATCAGAGATTAGCCAGCATGTTTTGTTAGCAGATCATCATTAAATGTGCTACTGTGTTTTAGTTTAATAATCCTCCTTTACAGAATTATAATAGGTTTTAGGGTGTACTTAAAGGATAAAAACAAAGATGCTCAATTATTTTTCTAGGAGGTAATCTGGCTCTGTATGGAAAAACTATATAATTGTTTGAATGTTAAGGTGTTTAATTCACAAAATAAAATCACATTACTGTCAGGGAATACATATCATCTTTCCCATTATACTGATGATTTTTCATTTTTTAGAAGAAAATATAATAATCCAAGAGAGACTATTGACCTGGTTAAAAATTGTAGTCACTCATCTAATTTATTTATTAAAATTACTCTGATCATTTATCATGCTTCTCTTACTTAATTGCTCAAAATGAGTCAAACCATAATTGAAAGGCACATTATAAAAGTTTTTTCAACTACCTTCCTCTGAATTACAAGGAAATAAAAATTTACACGTTAAAACAATCTCCTTGAAAATAAAATTTAAATTTCTTTTTTTTTTGGTCCAGTGTGGTCTCTCATTTTGGACACTACATTAAAACAGCTTTCTTCTGTTCCTCAGAAAATGAAATTACTCTTCTCAGCATGAGGAAGTTTATCAGCAGCTTGAATGCAAAAATTCAGTAGGGGGTCATATTAGCATCACCGAAATTGCATTCCAGCACTTGCAAATTGAATCTCATGTCACTCTCCATTCTTCCTTCCTTTGCTTTGGGTAAGAAGTGTTGCAAGAAGAAAAGAGAAAAGATGCAACAAGAAGATATATTTAAAGTTTAAAAACTAGCGGTTATTGCTCATGTCTTAAACTTGTTACTCTTGGTATAATAAGTATAAACCAATATTAAACATCAGTAAAAAACACAGGGATATTATGAACAGGCAAAGCCACTAAAATTCAGTGCTCTTTCAGTGATTAAATACTTAAATCCTGTCACAATGCTGAGAGGAAATGCAGTTGTTGCTGCAGTGGCAGGTGCAGGTCCCCTTGAAATGGGGTGTGAAGTGGCCATCACTGTGCAGCTTCCTGCTCACACTGTATGGGACACTCCTCCTGAGTGTACCTGAGTGAGGGCTTCCCTTGCTAACTCTGTGTATTAGGTTTGCTTACACACAATACTACTTCAAAGAGGTTTTTCAACTTTTAAAACAAAGAGGCTTTTGTTTGCTTGTCTCCTTGTTTTACCCTTTAAAATCCTGTTAGCAGGTGGTGAGTCCAAAACCCACAAAAGGAGAAGGCTAATTAACTATCAATGCCGAGCAGCTAAATAGCACAAGCCTTGGAAGAGCAGAATGCAGAAAAGGCTCGTAAAAGAGCAATACTCTGAAGACCTTTAAGAGAACTCAAGTGTGTTCCTGCCTCAGGAATCCCCAAGCACACAACTTGAGAGATAGCCTCATTAAAGGCCTTGTACACTCTTACCTGGGGACCCTCCCTTGTTTGCCATCAAAGACAAGTCATTCAGCTAAAATACTGCCGTGCATCCATTCACCTGTGTCTTTATCAACTCAAACTCTTTCCCTTCGACAGGCCTAAGCCAAAATTGTGTGCATAAGAGCTGACTGTCTGATATTTGGGCAGTATATCCTTTTTGATATGTCCTCCTGTTTCTCTTAGCACATGCTCATTAACAGATGCAAACAGGCACCCTGAAGCCAAGCATTGGGTTCTGGACTAGAATGTATGACTTTTATCTGTTGTGAAGCACATAAGGATTGTACATGGGCTCTGACACTTAGAACGGCAGCCTTACTCCTCTAACTTGAGGATGTTAGAGTTGACAAGTGATAAACAACTGGTTCAATGGCCTCATTTTTTCATATATGTACTGACATCCCAGCCATGTCAAGCAGTGGCTTGTGGGAGTGATTTTGATTTATCACATTATGACATAATAGATTTATTTTGCCTATGGAGCACAAGAAAGAGAAAGAAGTAAGCAAAGAGAACTACTGAGGCAATATGTAGCAAAATTTACATTGTAAAAAATATTGGTGCTTTCCTTCCTTCAAAGATTATCACTCTTCTAAACCTTTGGGCCTGACTTTCTGTAAGTAAAATTTAATATTGTTTGGTAGCATTGTACATGATACTGCACAGAGAATTGCATATACTGTCAGTGGAACTCTAAACTCTCCATACAGTTGGATTGAATTTGATGTTCTAAGACTGCTGTTTTTGAGAAGTCATGCAAAGGTGGAAGAAAAGGCCTTCAAAACCAGGAAAGTCACGAACATAAGATGGGGTACAAAAGGTTATTGGTTTGTTGTTGTAAACCAAAACTCAATTTTGAATGTGTTTCAATTAATTCCTTGATATTTTGATAACATTCCTTGACAGACTATGAAACCCACTTTTATGATACATTCTGCTTTAGCAAAACTACACAATTAATTGACCCACATGGAAAAGAATGCTATTTATACACTTTCCTAAAAGTCACGATTTCTGTAATGAAAACTATAAGAAATGTGTGCTTTTTTCATCATATTGGAAAAACAGTCCACAAACTTCTTTTCTATACTGTTGCTAAACAATGTACTGTAGGATTATGCTAATATTAACCTATAAATTATGCAGTTTTGTCAACTTGATTCAGCACAATTAGCACCTTGTAAAAATACACAAAACATCAAAGTAGTATAAATAATTATGCATTAGCATGTGAGAGCATTAACTTTAATACTAAAGGCCATTCTTCCAGATAACAAAATAAGAAAACTTGTTTTTGTCAAGCAACTTCTACAATTAGATTGCTTAAAGAAACAGCTAACCCATTTTCAGAGGTTTTGATGTTTTCATTTTATTTCACAGAATTCATGTCTTTTGAGTGCTTAATTTATATTTAATTTACATATCCTCTCTGGATGTGGACTCAAAGTGATTATCTCAGTTTAGACACTGCTATATCTAGATATTGATCACAGGTAACGCTGTGGGTCCATTCTGAGACAACAGAATGTTCACATTCTATTCACACCCCTGCACCCTGTCTTACACCCACAAACCAGCAAATGATCAGAAAAAAAAATAAACTGCAACCAAAATAACTCTGGCCATGCCATCCATCAGTACAAAATGCAATTTCTTTTCTCTTCCCAGAAAGTAGGTTCTGCAGCATTACATAAATTAAAAACATTCTACGTTGCAATTACATTATAAATACTTTTATATCTTGAATTGTATTGATTGTATCATTCTTCTTGCCCTAGTTATTGATGTCAATCCCTATATCAAAGGTAATGACAAACTGGCTATGAAAAAGCAGGACCATGTCAATCACTGTTGGTTTTTAGGCATTCAAATTCAGTTTAATGAAGCATGAGAGAACAATAAACTTAATAACCATTTACCATTAATAATTATGCAGAAAATCCATTGGATTCTAATGGCCATCAACAGTGTAAACAGAAACACTCCATATAATTTATAAAACAGATTCTTCTATGCTAGAGATGACTATTTTCTATGCATATGAATTTGAACTTCAAAATTCCAATTCTTTTTTTTTTTCTATAAAGTTTTCCTTCATCAGAACAGAGATAAAATGATGTATTCTAGAGAACTTTGCCTAGGCACCTGGATTAAAAGTGGATAACAACTTTTCCCTAGAGGAAATTAAAAAAAAAAATACTTGATTAATTGTGACCTAGGTAAAAGAGTAGCATATTTTGCAACTCTTATACATAAAAATTATTAATGCAATTGGTAATAGACCTAATTCCACAGCTTTCCAAAGTGCAATTAAACCCTGCCATGATAAGAAATCCCCCAAACATTGTACGTGGGATGAACAGTGACTCAGTTTTATGGAAATCCAAACTAGTATTTCTGCCTGCGTGTGAAGGGTGTGCCCTCATCTCATCCTCACGATGGGAGACCGAGTACACTGTACTTCTAGACAGAATGTTCCTGTGTGTTATCATAACCCACCCGATCATAGCATCTGTCTGGAAATATGAAGAATAAGTGAAAAATTGCCTTCACTTCTGACTGACAGGGTGATGTTCTTCTCCCTCCAGGGGGCCTGTCCTGCTTAAGGCCAACTCATGTGGCACAGCAGCACAACCTGTCATTGGGCTTTGGTGACCCTGGTCACATGGGGAGAAATGACTGTGAGAAACCTTATCTGGGGTTTCTGCCATACTTGGCTTCAGGGCCATATTTGAACTCAGACCTTGACCTGGGCTTCTCTCCAAGTCTGTCCATGGTACACTTTGTTCACTGCTGCCAGAGCAGCTCTGCTCTCCACCTCTGAGCATGGTGGGACATGTGGGATCAGCCCTTCTGCACCGCTCCAGTGACCTCTGGAGTTCACCACAGCTTGAAGCCCCAAACAGCCTGTCTGCTGCTGTTTAAACAATGCACTAAGCAATAGTCCCCTGTCCTTGAATGTCCCAGTACCTGTGACTACAGGATGGTGGCTGGGAGGGGAGGCAGCCAGCACAGAGGACAGGGCCATGTCCTAGCAAGAAGTGCTAGTGCCTGGGCTGTCCAGCTGCACCCACGTCCCACTAACATTTGACCAAATCATTGAGTCCACCTGCTGGAGGGCACTAGACAGGCTCCTGGTGGGTTTCATCTGAACTGAATCCAGTGCACTTTGTGGTGCAAGGCAGAGCACAGCGATCCCAACCCAATGGAAAATACTCATGGACAATGTCAAAGTCAACAGCAGTGAAAGCCAGCAGCACATCTTGGCTGACATGTTCTGTTGCAGTTCAGATCCAGTCTGGGACGAGACTCAACAATTTCCAGAACCTGGGCAGAGAAACAGGTGCAAGACCCAGAA
>JAWWMO010000001.1:108122802-108133861 GCA_035047845.1 Dendrocincla fuliginosa
AGCAAAGTGCCAATGTGCTATTATAAGCCTAAAGAACATTTGCCTTGCCATTTATTTTCAAGGTAATGTAATACAGTCCTGGAAAAATAAGACCTTCTAATGACAAAATGTATTCTTTGGTGACCTGGAAATACATCTGCTCATAAACTCATTCCCTGCTCATGATTTAGGGCATGTTGACACTGATAGATTTTCTGGATTACACAGTTGTGTCACTCAAGAAAACACTAAAAGATTCTAAGTTCTACACTTGCAAAGCACTCTAAGTGTTTTAAAAGCAAACCCCTTTTCTTCAGTTTTCCCAGGACTGACTGTAGGCATCAGTTTGGAAAGCAGATTCTCAATGTGTGTGGTACATGGAATGCAGTAAACAAACCCACATGTATTTTCAGAGCAGTCCACCAGCCCTACCAGCGCTGGCAGCAGACATTATGCTTTTAGGCATAATTACTGTTGTACTTTTTTGAGTGGTGATTTAAAAGTTTTCACACTTGGCACCCAGGGTAGCCTGGATGCCCAGAAATCCCTGAGGAGTGGCTATAGTGCCTACATGGATTGATTTTATTGCATATGTTGCAGTGGCACCTTGACCCCAGGTCAGATCTTCTAACTGAAAAACAGGTGACACACATGGTCAAACTGAGAAGTATGCATTCTACGATATATAAATATATATGAATACTTACACACATAGGTATATACTGCACTACATCTACTACATTTCTAATATACTTCCACCAGATCAGACAGCTTTCCAGCAAGAAGGGATAAGTGACCAACAAATTCAATGAGGAAAATAAAATTGCAGAGACACTTTCAGATCATGAAGTTGCAAAAACCTTTAACTCAAAAACTAAAGAAAATACCTCTATAACAACTGTGATTGAGAGCCATCTGAACAAATGGACCTCAACATAACTCAGAAAGACATCTGATCATTTTAATCTTCCTTTAGAGTCAATGTAGAGAACAGATAATACAGGTATCTAAATTCAATTATAGACAGTATAGATATAGTGCTATATACAGGTACACTGACACCACAGGGGCTTGCATATTCACTGATCCCCTTAACAATATAAACACTTCAATGTTAGCAATACCCAAAGCAAACATTCACATTTCTTCCTCTTCTATAAAAGTGGTACAGAAAGGACAAAGTGAATTCTGTGTATCCAGTACTTTTGTTTAGTCCAACAGTTTTTTGTTCAAATGGAGTCCAAAGACACATGAAAGCAGGCAGTTGTCAACTTTAACATGTAAAGCAGATACAGCAGGAATTTGATAAGCATCCTTCAAATGCTTACTCACGTGTGCAGAGTCACCACTGTCAAAACTGACAACTCTAGAGTGTTTTGGGGTGTAGTTTTCAACCTCCCACTTATGACAACATCATTCAGGTCCTTTAGCATCCTAAACACTCTTGATTAATAGACTCCTAATAAGTGACACTGACACTGAATGTACTAATTTCAGGACCTGGCTGTCTTTCAGTGCAGACGAAGTGACTCCTGTCACCACACTTGCTTGCAGAGTACAAATGGGGAGTATCGTAACATGCTGCCTTTGGAAGTTAGAGAGGAATGAACACATAAATCTAATATGCTGGTGCGAAATCTGGACACCAAAGACCATTTGGCCACAGACTAGATGAGCACATTTCTGTGCAAGAAAAGGGGTATCTGGGTCTAGTTGGTTGCTGAAGACAAAACAAGAAGGTTCAACTTTTTCCTATTGTATAGAAATAATGATAGAAAAACCAGTGGGACTGGTTTTTAAACACTGTGTTTGGGCTGCCTGAAGCCATACCAGCATGCAAATAAGGGCAGAGTCAGCAATGCATGTTTGTGCTACCCCTTCATTCAACTCAGTCAGGAAAGTTTATAATGGCAGGATGGAACAGACTCCAGAAAACCACTATGAGTTCTGGAGGCCACTCTCAGAAGTATAACCTGTGGCTGTCCAGGACAGGGGAGGTTTAGGTTAGGTATTAGGAAAAGGGTTTTCACCCAGAGGGTGGGTGGGCACTGAACAGGCTCCCCAGGGCAGTGGTCACAGCAACAAGCCAGACAGAGTTCAAGAAGCATTTGGACAATGCTCTCAGGCATTCATGGGCTGTCCTGGGCAGGGCTTGGATTCGATAATTCTTGTGGGTCCTTTTCAACTCATTATATTCCATGATTGTAAATCTAGTAAAGATTCCAAAAAACATCACGCTATCTGTTCATCACTGATCTCAAAGAATATAATACACGTGAAGCTAGATCAAATTCTGCAAGTCAGTAATACTAAAAAAATTGTTTCTGAGGTGATGCTAGAGATCAGCTCTGTACAATGTTACATGGTCAGCTACTGCTGCAAAGGCCTTCATAAATCTTTCTGAGCAATAAAGTGTCTGCAATGCATATCCTATTCTTCAGTAACCAGGAGGAAAAAAGCAGAATATAATTGAAATAGATTCTAAGGTTATGCAGATCAAGACTGTAACAGGCAAGTTAAATGCAGTTTCTATCTACAGTTATCTACTACCTGCAACGATTTTATCTATTTAGCTGTTTTAGAACTCAGAAGCTGAACGGAAGTCTTGTCTTTGGGGAACACAGCAGTACAGCAAGAATCAATAGAAGCTGAAAAGACATAGTCTGCTTATCAGAGAAAAGCTCATATATTCTGAGGCTCTGATCTTTTATATGGTCCCTATGTCAGTCCCACTGGACATTAAGAATTGTTCATTAAAAAAAATATCTGAAAAGGAACTTAAAAACAAGCTTAACTTAAAAATTACTTGCTCAGTTTAACAATCTTTATTCACTCACAGTAAATCGAGTGATTAGTAGAATATATGTGTATTTAGATTAGCAGTGTTTAAATTAGACATAACAATATGAGAAATTTGTTTACTCATTCATTTAAAGTTTCCATTGAAGCTCCATATTAGAGCTCTGTTTAATGACATAATTAATATGTTCCATTTTCCTCTGATTTGATTACAATAACTTTTACTTTTTTGTACAATGATCTTAAAGAATTATAGCAAGATTCCAGGCATAAAAAATTATGAAGAGAAAAAGATGAGATTTCTAAGCAGATACAATTAACTTCTAGCTATGAAGTGTCCCAGCTAGAGATATTTTTAGTTAATACCTGTTAATTGAAATGTCAGCTATATTAAAAAAGACTTGATTAAAATGTCCATACTTTCCTATTGCTACTGTGACCTATTTCATGAGGCATATTTTACTTCTTTGTAGATACACTGACCTATGAAAAGTGATGCATAAAGCTCTACAGAATATTTGTGGTGATATTTCACTAAGTGGAGTTTTCATAACTCGTAGTTTGATGTTTTAGAGAGACCCACTCTGGTATGAAAATTCACAGCTATAAATCTTCTCAGTACTATATCTTGGCAGAAGGCTTTGGGTATTTTTTTAACATAAAGAGTTGGGCAGGTCCATTGTGCTGCCCATCTTTTAAACATGTGCACATGGTCATGTTAGTTGGTACAGACAGACTTTGTAGGTGTGTTTATAGCAATAATAGCATTAGGGTCTTTATCACCCTGTTGTGTCATACAAAAACATTAATCAGGCACTATAAGAGAATAAACCCATGAACATTTTTTTGAATGATTTACATTGGGCTTATTTATTTCTGCATTTGCAGACTCTGGAGACTATAACTTTTTTGTGTCTTAAAAAAAACTCCTGAGAACCTTTTTGAGGAAAATTGTCCAGGATCCACAGCACGAATTTTGAATGTTATGGAACACAAGCTTATGGTGAATTTAATGTAGATCTTTTAATTTTCTGATAAAATCAAGGAGTTTGGAATTTGGAAATAAATCTTCCAAACAAGTCTGCAATTTTCTCAAAGCAAAATAAATAGATAGGTTGGACTGTGGCAACATTTGCTGTTTCATTAAATTTACAGAGAAGAAAACTGAAGCAGAAAAGAATTCTGAGGAAGGCTGTGAGCAACACATAGGAGAAGAATCGGTAAGGTTTGTGCTGGAACAATATAAATTTCTTTCTTTCAATATTGACCCTCTGTTAGAAGAAATTATGTCTTCTATGATTACTAATATTTAGCACAAGGAACAATATAGTTTTCACAGGGAAAAGACGAGATGCCCTTAAGAGCAATAAGGTACAACTAAGAAGTGCGGATTTACAACAGGGACTGAAGAGGCTCTAATTCTCCTGCCCTTACAAATCTTATTTCCCACCTTACCTTGTGGCTGGCATCTTGGGGATTTCCAGCCCAGCAACACATTTTTGCTTCAGCTCTTCAGATCTGCTTACCAGATCCGTGAGTTAGAGAGAAATTGCAATTTAGGTAGGAGCCAAAAAGAAATGGCAGTGTCTTCCTGAAAGACAACCTGATATTCCAATCCCATTCATGCTACATGACCTACCATGCCTGCAAGAAAGTCATTACAGTTCCTAACACGGCTTGGACAATAATTTCCAAATACCATTAGACTTTTCTTGGAGTTTGCAGAACTGCAGTTCTATGGTCCAAACTTACTTATCAGTCAAAAATAGCACTGACTCAGATTTTCACAAAAAGATTTTGAGATTCTCCATGCTTTGTCTTCAGCGCAAAAGAAAGTCTTGAAAATCCCTTCTTGCTCACTAGAGTAACCAGCTAACTGCAATGGATGTCTGTGTTCTCCACAGATGCTTTATCCCCTTCCTTCTGTAACTAGGAAACACAAAGTGATAGTCCCCAGAGGATAAAAGCACTGACAGCAGAGAAGATCTTTAAGCTTAAGCAACTTTTCCTTTCCAAGAGGGGCAAGGCTGTACAGTTCCATTTGCAAGGTGACAGTCAGCTTGATTTTTCCATAAAGAAAACCCATAAAGTACTTTAAAAAAGCTTCCAGTCTTCTGCTAGTTTCTGAAGATCAATGCAACTTTCTCCCATTCAACTAATCTCTCCCAAATCGCTGTGGGAAAAGACATGCTGAGTTGTTTAACTAGGAAAGAACAGTTGTTTTTGATCACTCTGTGGTATGCTATTTTTTTAGTGCTCTGGGCCCTGATTTTGTCTTGTTAATTCCCAGGTGAATCTAGTGAGTGCCAAAAGAACATTCCAGCACCAGTAAAGAACTGTACTGATCCTAATGGGGCTCCTGCAGTGCAGTGTTTGTACAGAATGGGCTGAACTTATTACAAAAGTGGTGAATAATTGTAAAAGAAACAAACTGCTGACTATGCACATCACACTATGTAAACATAGATAAAAGTGGTGCAGACACCCTAAGATCTGTCTTTATATTTCTTAGAGAAATCTTCCTTTCACAACAGATGGTCAAATAAGCAGATTGAGATTTTTAAACAATCATGTTTAAAATTCAAAAGTTAGGGCTTTATCTACTTAAAGTCAAGCAGGTGTTTTTTCAAGCTTGCTTGAAATTAGTCAGGAAGAAAACATGCTGCTCATTTATAGACATATGCATACAAAAGAAAGGGAAGAAGATGAATGGTAGAAGAAATCCTACTGCTTTCTGTGCTAGCCAAAAAAGCTCAACAAAACAAGCTGCTGAAGAATAAAACAATCTTTCTTATTTCTGGACATTACCCTGAGGGAAAAGCTTTGACATAGCAGCAAAGTCTACTTACCTATGCTTTGCTTCCCTTACATGACAAACATCTCAAGGTTCCACTTCAGGGGGTTTTACTAGATGGAATTACATCCTTGTATTACAAGGTTCTGTAATTAATTTATTCTACTTACTATAAATATGTCTCAGTAGAAAAGCGAATGACAGAAGGAGCTGCATGTGAGTAGAAATCACACACAACACACTATTTGTATTACTTACAATATCAGGAGCATTAAAACGAGAATCCCTTATAATCGTATTTAATCCTAATTGTTAGATGCTTCATTGTCACAAGTAAAATTTTCTTACCGTCTTTTATGCAACTTCAAATAATTATTTTTCTAATAGCAATTTAATTCTACAGCCACCTTTACAGCACAGTTTAGCTGTGTAAGTGCAATATACATATGTACACTTGCCTGTATATATACATGAAGGCTTTATTTCAATTTTTCAGTCTTTGGTATATACTGATGACTTCAGTGTATAATTTACATTTCAAAACATACTTCAAATACAAAAATGCTGACAAGGGAAAATGTTTGAATTCAAGGATTATCACATCACTGTAGCCAAGATTTCTTCTGCTTTCCAGCAATACATGGAAAAAACAGTGATGCATTAGAAGTCCAGTACTAAATTTCAGACTTCCTACTCAGAATATGTGTTACTGTGGGGTAGTAACATCACTTTTTTTTAACTCAAACAGTACTAGCTACAAAAGATTTGGGCAAAATTAACTCTGTTTCCCACTGCCAAGGCTGAGCTGGCTGGGTGCTGGGTTATTTCCAGGGTGCACACAGGCTGCACAGACTTACACCTTTGCCACTGCAGAGAAATAGCCCATCTACAGTAGCTCCACCATTCACCAGGCAATCTGCTGGATCAGGGGTGATGTAACTGGTCAACAGACAAAGATAGGGGAAAGTTGTAAAAATTAACCCAAATCTAGCAAAGCTTTTCCAAATCCACTTTTCTAGTCACAGTTTTCATGGCTTTAATGCTTGAGGCTGCAGTCAGGCTTCATTATTCTGCCTTCACCAGGGTCATGGAGAAACACTATGAACGCTCACAGGGCTCTTCTTTCAAACATTCACAAATCAAAATTAGTAAAATGATGTTCCCATGGTGACAGCTGAGCTGAAAGCCACAGAGTGCCAGGGTACTGCAGGTATCTCAGAGCCTCACTGGCTCTGACTTCGCTCTGGGTGGGCCCTGGCCCTGGTTCATCACTTTTTGCCTCAGATGGGACCATCCCTGGACATTGATACTCCACCCACCGCTGCCCACCCGAGTCAGATGCTGTGGGACTGTGCTCCAGGCACTGCAGGTACTGGGGTCACCCTTGGGTCCTGGCTTGTCCCCTCTGTTGGAAGAGTCCTGCTCCTCCTGCTTCCTGACACAGAGCTCCTAACCTACAGTGATACTGCACAAACACTGACCAACTGTGCAACATGGAAGTTTCACAGTTATATCCTATTGCAACCAGGATATTCTGTTAGTATCATAAATATTATATGCTATGTGCACAAATACACTGTAAACCTATATCTGTGAAACTAGTTCAATCCCACAAAAGTAAGAAAAGGTTTGCTATGACAAACTCCACAGGACAATAAGGTGTTAGTGAAACCCACTGCTGCAAGTCTTTAAACCCAAAAGGATATCAGCAAACTGTGACACTAAGAATTTCACAAATTAAAAATAAGAGGTCAACAGATTTCTATTATATGGGATGAAGAGATTGTCGGGATCAAGGGGAAGCTACACAGTCCACTCTGCTCCGTATCTTGGTTGCCGATTTCAGAAGTCTGAAAATGGTCACTAGATCTTTGTTCTCATATACCTATTTGCGGAATATGACATAGAACATTGTCCTTCTCTCCTTTAGCAAATGTAGGACTAGGGTGAGCAGTCAGTAACCTTGAGGTCACATGTAGCTCACTAGATTCAATGAATTTGTATACAGACTCCTTTACAAACATTGCTGACAGCAGCAGAAAGAATAGTTTGGCAGTTTTAGAAATACCAAATGTCTAAAATAACTATGCACTAATGACAGCGGTGCATTATTTACTCATCCTTCTCATTTCTTAGGACCAAGGCAGAGTATAACAAAGCTACCCTATTTGCTATTTCTGTTCCTTCTCTATAAAGAGATAAGGAACCTGGAGCCCCTTATCAGCTTGGCACCCTTCAAAAGTGCAAAGCAAAGAGTCTGCTGTCATTTAGCCTAACTGGCGAGGAACTCTGATTGCCTCCCAGGATTGGCATAGGTGGTAGAAATGAAAAAGTACCAGAAAAAGAAAATTAAAACAGAGGAACAGAATGAGCCTAGCTGTCTGGCCGTCTTGTGCAAGACGCTATTGTTACTTTGAAGTTACAAATAAGAGAGGGAAAATTTTAGAGAGTTAAAACTATGGGTTGTTTTTTTTAAAAAAAAAACTTCTGCCATATAATCCACTGTTTAGTGACCACATGATTCAAAGTTAAGGTAAAGAATAATCATTGTATGCACTTTAATCAAAGTCACAAGTTTCTATAATATAAAAATCTTAGATAGTAGCAAGTCCTAGAAAGCTACAAGTTGTTCATAGACAACAATGTTCAATATGACCTTCTCCTACTCTACTCATGGATGTAACATATTCTAGGCTGTAGAAACACACACACCTCAGAACTCAACTGTGTAGTAATCTTCACCAAACAATGAGCACCTTCTCTGTCTCTATCAGAATCTTAAAGAGTGGAGAGGTTACACACAACATGCTCCCAATAGCTACCAGTTATGCTAGCACAAAGGCCAAGCTGAATCAAGAATCCTGTTCTCAGCTGCAGTCTCACCTTCTTCCCTCTAAGCACAGGGAGAGATCAAAGTTCACTGAGGCATCCCCAAATGATTATAAATGTTGATATATCATTTCTGCTCTATCTTAACATGTTCTACAATGCTCAAATGATGGAAAGAATGTTCTACATTATTGTTTCCACATTTCTAGCAGCTAGTCTCAGTGCTATCTATTCTACGCCTCTATTGTTATGATGCCACTCACTTTCTTGCTTTAGCTGCTTTGGAGGTGCATGACTAGACTTGAGTTAACAGTAAGCAGTTACTGAAGTAATCTGAGTTGGTGAAGAAAAAGGATACGGCAACTGTGATTAGTTCTTACTTGTCTTTCACTAGACAAGATGCTACATCTTTGTCAAATTCTTTTCTGCAGTGAATATCATAGACTTGATTCCAGAAAACTAAGTATCTGTAACTTCTGCTGATTTCTGCTATAGGAGTAGATGAGAACTCTGAAAAAGGGACTTCATAAAAATGGTGAATCCAGCTGGGAATTGCCTTGGAGACTCAAGCTGACTGATAAGTGTCTTTCTGTAAATGTTTTCACATATGATTGTACACTATTGCTCTACAGACCATAAGCTGAAACAAAAGCTTGTTGCAAAATGATTTCTATCTTTTTCAGGATTCATGAGTTCTAGTGCTTTTTTCCTACTTTTTCTGTTTCTGTAGTAGTGCAAATCCACTGAAAGCAGTGGAGCTGCTTCTGACTTACAATGCCATAAGAAAGGGAAAAATTAGCATTAGAAGATAGAAGGCAAGGGGTTACAGAGCCCTTGCATGTACTTGCCATGGGACTATAGATAACTTTCTCTTTGACTGGTATGGACAACTGCCCTCCCATTTTTTACAAAGGAAACAGAGAAAGTATAGAGGTACTGTTTACAAATCTAACTGCCTTTTCAGAACTGATTAGGGAAATGATGCCAAAACAACAATCATGAACAGCTCAGTATTTGCTGTATCACTCTGTTTCATGGATACTTTCATGCAGACGTTTCGGAAGTAAGCTCTTCCCTGACTCAGGATGTGGAAGAGGACATGGGTTTATGGGATGGATAGAGACTTGGGGAACTGACCAAAGGATTGTGCATCCAAATCAGAAAGAAATGTACTTGAATGGGCATTGCTATTGTGCCAGAGGACTTAAAGATAGTGAATTGTTGGTCTGTTTAGTGCACTGCAGGGACAAAGACACTCTCGTGGTTATTAGAGGAATTTATTTCTAGGCTTTCAGACTCCCACAATGTCTACTAAAGACTTTCAATTCAGCAATGCATCCACGTTTGCTTCTTTTTCTTTACTGACAAACTACAGCACTTGTCATTAATCACCCTGACAATATGAAAATGCAACATTATTCTGCTAAGTATTTCCATGCTTTCTGATTTTTCACTGATCTACCATGTTGTCAAATGTTATACTCAGAGAGAAGGTACACAGTTGTGTGCAATGCAAAGGGGCAAAAAAGAAAAAATGCTTAAAGGAATCATAATTGAAATATGTTTGAGCCTGGAGTACCTGTACTGGAGGTTTCAGGTTTTTAACTTTATTTTCTTGCTTGATTGTATGATTGATTTGATTAGATTTGTATAATGACTTTAAAAATAATAATATTCATTGTAAGATGCTAGCCAGTCTTGTCAGGAAATGCCAATCTGTCAGGAAAACCAGGAATATTTTGTTCCACTATATAAAACCCTTAATGATAAATTCTTAATCCCACCAGTTCTACACTGAAATTGGGAGGGGGGCTGGGGAATAGAAATAAACCAGGAAAGGATGGAAGAACCTTAAAAATCTCAGAGACAACAATTCCTGGAACAGTAGGTGTCTGTGCTACATTTTTGTGGTACATGAAAACCTGCGAGTTTGAGAGGAAAAGAACATCTCCGTGATTCTGGAGATTTACATTTCATCTCAGTTTCCAGCTAGTCAGAGGGCATTCTGTACTCTGACAGAAAGGAGAAATACGGGGGCAAGACAGCAAAAGGAATTTTCGCATCAGTCGGTCCTGCACAGCACCGGGAGCACTTTCACGGCAAAGCCACCCCCTCATGGGGGCTCCAGCACTGGGAGAGGGGGAGGGAAGAGAGGGGGAAAAAATGGGAAAAAACATCCCCCAAACCCTGTAAGTGAGGACTTCAGTCTTTTCTGAAGCAGGACTTAATCCACAACTCACAGGATAGCGGGTCAATACTTCCCCAACTCATTAAAATGCAAAGAATTTCTGAACACTTCAGTATTTCTAACATCTGTCACACTTTCTCACTCAGCCCCTCTGCATGTTCAGAAAGACGGCACTTGAGGGAAGTGGCGTTCTTGTGGGTGCAAGGTTAGGATGGAACTTAAGGTTCTTTTCTCAGAAAATCGAAATATTTGTATCTGACCTTAAAATAGCCTCTGAATATCACAGCTCTTCCTGTCTTATTTGTAAACTGACAATAATATATTTTTGTCAGGAGTAGTCAGGAGGGAATCTCATGGATCATGGAACAGCAACATGTCTTGACTGGCCCTACAACACCACAACTTAAAACCTGAATCGCAGAATGTCTAGCACTTAAGAAGACATAGTATGTGTACCCCTAAAGAAGGGC
>JAWWMO010000001.1:108134947-108158993 GCA_035047845.1 Dendrocincla fuliginosa
TGTAAACTGACAATAATATATTTCTGTAGGATGTTGGGAGTTGATTTAGCCAGATTCGTGTGGGACACTAAATGAGTCTACCAGATCTAGATATAGAATTAGGAACTATTTAATATGTAAAACAGCTTCTACTACTGCTTAGGATTTCTTTGCGTGTCATCATTAACCATATGATGCCTGAGCTGAAATGACTCATGTTACACAGCCAGGGAACATTTGTGAAGGTTTTGTCAGAGAGTAGTCAGGAGGGAATCTCATGGATCATGGAACAGCAACATGTCTTGACTGGCCCTACCACACCACAACTTAAAACCTGAATCGCAGAATGTCTAGCACTTAAGAAGACATAGTATGTGTACCCCTAAAGAAGGGCAGAGTTTGGCCTTGAAAAACCAAAATATTCAACAACAGGCAACTTTTAGAAAACTCTGTTAGGATGTAACTTGATTTTGATTATTTCTTAGTTCTACACAGAAAGCAATCATAATTACTGTGTTTTACATCCTAAAATAATATATGAAGACTTTATTAAACACTGAATGAAGCATATTAATAGATATTTCAGCAAAACATTAATAATTAAACAATTAAACATTGCCTACATCCCTAAACTATTAATCTTCTGATTGGTAGAAGGAATGGAAAAAGGAGGTCCTTTGTGTAACAATAATAAAGAAAAATTAAACAGTATCGCTTTTAAAATTTTATTAACTAGAACTGACAATATAGAGGATTCATGTTTGAAAGAAACACTGTGAGTGAAATTATGAAAGTTTAGACTTAGAGGACATTTCTGAAAATCAGCGGGGTTAGAAATGACATTCATAGGCTTTGGGTAGTTGAGAAGCAGGTGCTTGCTTTTCTGAAACTTTTTAAATCTTTGAAAGTTCAAGAAACCCAAGCCCTTTGCTAAAGAAGATGGACAGACACTTCAGGACCACAGAACAATAACCCCTTCTTATCAACATATTCCAGAGGTCTACATCAAGCAGATTCTCGACAGAGACTGCAGGAAACCTTACTGATGAATGTATGAGACTTCAGATGCCTTTAAAGAAGAATACTTGTATCCTGATTTCTTTGCAGAATTTTCCACCAGATTCAGTACCTCCTACCATGTCAATTGTATTTCCTTCAAGAGTATGACATCAAAGTTCCATAAAAATATTGCTGCATAAGGTCTGAAAAAGACAATGTGCCTATAAAGAATGGAGCAATACTAGCAGGGTCTCCTTTGTGCATACAGGAATGGCTGAAGAAGAGGAAGTCCTAGAAGCAGATGATAGGCAAGTCAAGAATTATGTCACAGAACTCAACCCATCCAAGCCTCTGCCACCAGTCAGGCTGCATCCCAGGACTCTGAGGCAGCAAAGGCTTTACAGCCCAGAATGCCATTCGCTTTCTAAGCTGCAAGTTCACATTGCCAGCTCACATCTGTCTTTTAATCTACTAGTATGCCCAAGTCCTCCTCAGGGTTGCTCTCAAGTAATTCATTAATAATCAGAGTAGAATCAGGAGTGAAAAAGTCAACATGCTTAATTATAGAGCTGCCATTCTGAGGGAGCTAGATAGGCTGGAGCCTTGAGCCAACAGATGTCGCATTAAATTCATCAGGACCAAATGCAAAGTCCAGGACCTGGGCAGGAAGAACCCCTTGCAACAATACAGTTTGGGAACTGGTTGGCTGGGAAGAGGTTCTGAAGAAAGGATCTGGGGCCCTGCAGGCAGGAAGTGGAACATGAGCCACCAGAGCGCTCTGTGAGGAGAGGCTGAGGGAACTGGGCAAAGAGATGGCTTTGATGAATTCAAGAGCAGCCCTCCAAGACCTCTAAGGAGGCCACTGAGAAGGTGCAGTAAGGTTCTTCCATGGGGACATGGTGCAAGGATGAAAGACAATAGGCTTAAAGGGAAATGAGAGGTTTATAGTAGATGTAAGGAAAAAAATGTCACCATGAGGACAGCCAAGATCAGGAGCAGGCTCCCAAGAGGTTGTGCAGTCTCTATTGCTGGAAGTCTTTAAGGCCTGTCTGGTTCAATCCTTGAGTAACCCAGTCGACTAGTGTTGACCCTGCTTTGTGCAAGATGTTAGACTGGGAGAGTTCCTGAAGTCCCTCCCAACTTGAATCAAGGAATTGAAAAGCTCTAAATCACCCTAGCTAGATCTTCCACAACACTTGGATCAGTAGCTTAGGATGGAGGGAAAATAAAGGAGTAAGGTGTAATCACACAGAGATAAGTTGCTAAAAGGGGCTCTAATGAATTCTTTATGACTAACAGGCTAAGCAAATAAAACCTAAGGAAATGAGACTTCGGTGATTATGCTGCCCATCACTCATTTCCAATAATAAATTTTCTAGCTATTTAGCCAGTTTCAGCCAAATCTGACAAGGAAGTCTTAGGCTCAAAGGTAATTGTGTTGTTATAGGATTTTGAAAAATTGGTTTCTGGAGAGAAGGAAGAACGTCTTATTTGTTTTAACACTCCAAAAAGACAAGCAGAGGGTCACTGTGCTCCATTTTGTTTGACATCTCTACTTCAGCCATCCAGCTAATACATGCACAGATCCAAAATATTTGTATGCTCTGTATTCTATGGGAATTACATGTGAATATTTTTTGCTTTCCTTGGCACCCTACCTCTTTTTAATTTTCTTGCTGTCAAAAAATACTTGTGGACAGAAAGAATAAATCAGATAATCTGACTAGAACTGAGGCTATACAATCATAAAATGTTATCTGGATGTTGCCCTAATAGATAGATTGCCTCAAGGTCTTAATGAAGTTATTACTAAACCCAATTTTCATGAGTGATATCAGACATAATGATAAAGGAGCGAAGTAATTGTCACTCTTATTTTATTTTAGTGTAACTATTGAAAGAATATTTTCAACCTCATGCTAAGAATTAATCCCTCTTTTACTGGGAAAGCAACTGGACACTTAAAATAATTACCAATCAGATGAAATATCTCAAAATGAAAGTCTAATCTAAAAGAAAATTATACATTCCAGGAAGAAACAAAGAATATCACACCAGAAAGAACTACTTGCAATGGATCAATGGTGCAGTCTCCTGTAGAAGCCTAGGAGATAAGGGGATGATGTGCATGTGTCACACACGGACAGCTGAATAGCGGTGGAGCCAACCAAGGATTGTTGGTAAGAACACACTGTGAGAAAGAACAGGATGTGGCTGAAGAAAGTGCCATACAGAGCTAGGGCAGCACTTTTCTCTGACAGACATCCTTGTTCTGGCTCCTGGAGATAAACACAGCACAGCACAGCCCAAGCAAAGGCTTGAGGTCAAGAAGGAGGCATGGACTGTTGACCAAAGACCAACCCAGTAGGGTGGGATCAAGACTCCCCAAAGCTTTCCGACCTATTTTCAAAAAGGTCTGGAAGAATGGACTGCACATGATAACTAATTGCATAGAAAGGGAGAAAATTATATCCTGGGTGGGGAAAACTTATCACTTAAAAGGTACCCCACAAAGCCTGGGTGGTGCCCCTGAGGACCCCAGACATTCCATCATCTGCATTGATGGTGGTTCATTTGTTTGTTCCTTCCTTCTTTGCTCTCTCTCTTTTTCTTTCTTTCTTTTTTTTTTCTTCCATTTCTTTCTTTCTTTCTCTTTCTTTTTATTTCTCTCTCTCTCTTTCTTTCCATTTTTTTCATTCTCTCCTTCTCTCTAATCTCTCTTTCTCTCTCTGTCTCTCTCTCTTCCCTTTCACCCCACCACGTATTCAAAATCCAGCACTTTGTAGTTATACTGTAAAGGACTATATACCAATTTCCATAAGGTGTATAATTTGCTAATAAAACTTTTTAAGTCTTTATGGACCATCTCACTTTTGTCATTCCTTTTTGACATCAGGCATCTATGAATCCTGGGTATTCATTTCCCCTTAAGGATGGGATGCTACAGTCTCCCCAGAATAACAGTAAATGGGAAACAGGTTTCGCTTACTTTTACAAAATATCTCTGGAATACTCTGCTTCAATTTAAGAAGGAAATTTATTTTCTCTGTTAAATAAAACTAAATATTTGTAGTTCCCCAGACAAATAAATGCAAGGCTAAATTAATCTCAAGGATCTAGATTCCAAAAATTTTGGGAGCAGAGACTACCAGTATGCAGTGTGCCTAAGAATGAGTCAAAGCACAGAATTTTTGTCAGGTCAATTGCCATGATATTTTGGATCACAACAGAAATATTGACTAGCTCTTGCTGAAATCACCTCAAGCACTGACTTGCCAATAAAGAAAATAAAATTTGAAATTTACCAGCTCTACTGAATTACTGAAGGCCACCAGGACAGAAGACTGAACCTTGTAATCTCAAAACACTTTAGTACCAAGGTTTATAACACAAAACTTGCTGCTTTCTACTCCAAATATAATGTGTGTCTTCTTTGCCTCTTTGGCACATAGGGGTATTTGTAATAATTTAACAAAAAAAAAAATGTTGCATTCAAACTGCCTTGGAGGAAGAAAGAGAAACTTATATTTATTAGATGATAGCAACAACATGTACAGAGCTGAGAAAAAACAGTGATGAAAACTGTATAAAGCAGAAAATTGTAACTTCTGACTTCAGCTACAGATGTTAAAAGACATGTAGGCTCCCTCTGCTGTCAAAAATGCTCTCCTGGCAGGTACTTAAAGGCAGGTATACACTCCTTCGTGGCAACTAGAGAGCAGCAATTCCTTAAAAAGCATCAAGGGAATTCCGCTAAGGAAATCATCTTAATACATCCAATACGCATTGGACCTAATGGCAGTTCCTGCACCATCATCCTTCATCCAGTGCACAGCTGACCCAGCTGAATAATCAAAATATTCATCCAGCTAAAAATTTCTTACATGGCACAACATAATGATACAATAGCAACAGTGAAAGCATAACTTAATTGTCAGCACTTAGGGAAAGTAACAGAAGTTTTCGGAAAAGAAGTTTCAGAGCTGCACCTCTCCCATCCTACACCTATATGAAAGGGTGTAGCTAAGCCTGAGTGTGCTCTGCCTGTGTTTGAGATGGCTGGCTACAAATCTGTGAAGTTACAGAGATGAACTAACACAGCACTGTCCCTAAAGCAAGTACACTCTGCACTTCAGCTGTGTCTCATAGCTTATGACACTGACCACAATGTCATATTATTTTCCTATCTGACATGAAGGCCCAAGACAGTTCATATCCAGACAGCTCAGTCTATTTGCTTCTGCTTCTATTTGTCTTCATATATATTTGCATTCCATAGTTCTACAGCCCACATATTCATGACTAAGCTGTAACATTTCCCAGGCATTTCAGTGAAAATCTTAGTTTGTACAGCAGAAAAAGACACTCTATGATAATTCCTCTATGAATGTAGTGCATTTTTGTCACTGAGCATTCTACAGTGAAGTTATGCTAAGTTATGCTAATTGCCAGGCTTGAAGGTTGGTGATTTAAAAACATACAAGATTCTTTTTCAGCTGAAACACTTTCACGGCACAAACACATGCTAGATTATCTCCTCTACTTATTAAAAAAAAATCTGTATTAGTTATTTTCACCTCATTTTACAATACAGGCACCTTCAACTCTTAAACCAAGAATTTTCTGTTTTAAACTCTAAAAATGTCACATGACAGTGATTTAATAAACACAGCTCTCTTTCCAAAAGCTACAGCACTATTTCTCATCCAGCCTCAACTTTGCTATTTAAGTTTAACAAACAATTTTAAATTTCCTTGTAGCTATTCCATTTAGAAGATGATCTTATATATATTGCCCTATGAAAAGAGACATTTTAATGGCCATGTAAAAAATAAAAATATTTTCCAGCTTTTTTTCTGTAAATCAAATCTTTCTAGTTATAAACTAGGCCACAAAAATATTTCCATATATTTTCGGGGTTTTACATTATAAATATTGACAGAAAGATCTATTTAGATTCTCCATAATAAAATATTTACAGATTACATTATACCTGCTTGTTATACATTATTTTATACTTACTTGTAAGCAATTAAGCAACCAATGAAACTTACCAATACATTAACTCGATAGTGTGATATTATGAGAGCAAATTAAATGGGAAATCTGTTGCAAGAATTTGATTACGAAACAACTGCTATGGGGAACATTTCTATACAGTAAGCAGGCTATGGAAATAAATTAACAACTAATGTTGGCTGTTAGAGTCAAGCATTATACGCTGCCCTTTTCAAAATCTAAATGAACAATTTGAGTCACTGTGAAAGAAAGCAAGGGACAAAACCTACCCTGTATGTAACTAAGGCATGGTTGCTATTTTGAGATTAACATTTGAAAGGAAATAATTTCCTTCTCTCATTGGGGATGAACTAATCTGTTCTGGTTTTCACTCTCACCTTGAATCCCAAGTCAAGGGTAATTGTCATAACAAGACTTAAAACCTCAACAGAAATACGTGAGCAGATGCTTTTAGGTAAGAGAACAGCCACTATTTCTGACTTTCTCCCAAAACACCTAAACCTTCCACCAGTTGCTTTTCTCCCTGTACTGAAACAAAGCCAGGTAACATTCATTTTTGTCATTCCCTTTCTCAGAGTTAAGGCAAGGAACAAAGAAATGCTGACTGGACTTAGTGAAAGAGATATATCACAACATGTTTAGATATACATTAAACTGCATTGCTTTGTTATACTTTCTAGGTTAAGATTAATCTCCCCTAATTTTATCTATCTAAAAGCAATGTGTCTAGTCTTATCTTGCCTGGTTTCCCTGAAGAGTCAGTGGACCCACTATATAGTTCAACAGCTACCTGTGAAAGAATTGCCTGGGAGTATTTAATTGAGAAAGAATGTAGACAAATACTGTAAAATAGATAACTGAAGCGTGGATGGCTAAAGGCAGGCAAGATGATTCATGTCTTCAATGACAGAAGAGACCTCATATCATGAAAAGATAACTATACTCTTCATACATCACTTGGGCTAAACACAGATGTCTTAGTATTATATCTATATACTTTCTAGGAAGGAAGCAGAGCCCAGAAGCTGGATCTGATTCAGATATCACAGGCAGGCATGTCCTCAAGGCTTACTGGTTCTGCAGTAATACAGAACACGGGCAGGTTCCTTACTTTTGAAAAATTCATGTATTGCATTTCTTTTTCCTAATATCCTGAGCCATGAATTGGATTAGTTCTCAACTCAACAGAACGTATCAGTAAGGGATTACGAAATCTACTGCAAGGTGGTGTTAGATATATAACCACAAAATATTACTTCTCTGACAATTAATTGATTATTTTTGTATAGCAAGTGGGTTTTTTCATTAGGCCTTTCCAAGCTAATTTAAGGGTGCTGAGCTGACTATTTGTTGTACTGTTGTCCAAAAATGAAAATTACTAGTTCTTTATTTACTAGTAATTTACTAGTTCTTTACTAGTAATTTACTAGTAATTTACTAGTTCTTTACGGTTTGCTCTTGTTACTATAAAAATTGTTAGTGGTCTGTGAGTTTTAGAAAGCTATAAAGGTCTTTTTATTATCATTACTATAGACTTGCAATCTTTTATGATATAATGTTGGGATATCACTTTATTCCACGTTTCAGAATTATCAAGAAACACTTTGTAAAGATCTATGATATCAACTTTCCTGCATTCTCTCACAACATTTAATTTTTAGTGGATTTGAGATTTATTAGATGAGTAGTCCATAATGCATGCCCTGGAAGATAATTCTTAAGTAATGAAAAAGGTAAAAATTAGTTGCCTGATATTAAATTAAATATCCACTAGAATTTTAATACCTGATCAAGAAACAGATTCAAAAATATTCAAGATCTACAATATTTTTAAGATGTTAGTATTTTGTTTTGAAATTATATAATTTTTTTTTATTTTTCCTGCCTTATGCTTATTTTTTTTTTATTTATTAACATTCTCTGTGAGTGTTTTGCAATTGGTATAGAAACATTTTAAATTAATGTCTATTCTGAAAAGATTTATTACCCTTTATTGATTCAACAATTTCTGACAGTGTTAGAGAGGTTACTTTTAGGGAGCACATGTTGTTCATAGACTGAGGCATAAATGTCCTGGGAAGACAATATCCTGAAAAGACGAACAAGATCTTCCACAAGCTGCAAATTGATAAGATAAAAAGTAAGACAGTAATTTAAAAATCTATCTTATATTATCTTTCCCCCCCCGCCCCCCCTAAATATTAGGTGTTCTCATTTAAGATGTATTGGGACCTGGTGTTAGTGTCACTTCCCAAATAGTCATGATTAATAAAAAAACCCAGTACCTAAGACTGCTACAAAGAAGGAAGACTTGTGGAAATCTGGTACAAGGACAGGAAAAACTATAGCATCTGAATGGTTATTCTTATTGGCACTGAAACTTCACCTTTCAAATTCAAATTGTATTATATCAATACATCTGCTGGAAAAGATAACATAGAAATTTAGCCTCGTGAAAACAAATGTTAAAGTCACAAATTAAATCGTGAATTACTCCTTAGCTCACAAAAGACAAATCATGCCACTGCTCTTTCCTGGAGTTTGCTTTGCACTCAGAAAACTGAAATGAAGGAAACAAATTCCACTTGGTATAAGATGATGTCACTCCCATTCATCTGCTGGAAACACAACAAATTACCGTGTTCTGAAAGTAATTTGTCCACAAAAGAAACTCACTCCTAACAAAGAGCCAGGCTAGATCTAGGCTTGACTTAAAAAATTGGGAAGTTGAAGAGGAATATTTCAATGTGTTTGCAAAAGAGTAAGTATTTCCATTTATCTCAAGTTTCTAAAACCACTGCGAGAATACTTTAGATGATCACAGCATTTTTGCTTATACTTTTTCAGTTGAATATTGCCTGTTATCTTACAGTAAGTACAGTAGGAACTCTTATTCAAATGCAGAAAATGTGATAAAGTGACAATGTGAAATAAGGTTTTCAAATACTGTAGAACTGGCATTGTAAAGCTATTGGAGTGCTCACCATCACAATGTATTCCTGTCAAACTGGCGCATGCTCAGCTATAAAACAAACTAAAAATCTGAGTTGTAATTAAAAGGAACTCGCTACAAAGTTAATTACAACGTATCTAGGTATGAATCAGGACTTCCAGTAAATCTATTTTACACAAAAGAGTTCAACATAAATGTTTCTAATGATTTCTATGAGATTTAGACTAAGCTAGTAACTAGAGGGGTAAGTAAAGTTTTTTTGTTCTTCCATCTGTCACTGTGACAGTTGAGTTTTCATTTACTTAAATACTGATTTTTATGCTATTACAAGCCTTTGATTTCCTAAACCCAATATTCAGAAATATTCCAGTATTTGTTCCAGTATATTTGTTTCCGTAACCTTTCAAACATGGAATATTCACATTCACTTAGACACGCTCCCTTGAAAACAAGACAGCTCCAATAACAATCCCCAAACTGTCCTAAAACATCATCATCAATAGCATATCGCATGAACACAGCTTCAGCCATGTCTCAAGGGCAGACTTACACTGATACTTTCACCCCTTCCAGACACAAACTGCTGGAAGTAAAACGCTAAAGGCCATATTGCCTTCCTTCACCTCCTCCCAGCACTCGTGTGCAGTCCAAATGGACCTCACAGAACAGCAGTAGCTCCAGGGATCAGCTCGAGTTCAACCAAAACCTCCGAAACAGTGACACAACAAGACTGACACCACAAACAGAAGATTTTAAAGAAAAAGGAAGCATGTGATTCCAAACAGCAGCCAAGCTTCTCATCACCTTGAGTTGCTGTCCATCATAATAAAAGAGGAGAACTCCCCCAGGCAAAAGCCAGCTGGACGGTAATTATACATTACAGTTCTCTACTGCCTTTATCTGATGACCGCAAAATACTTGACAAACACTAATTCATTTCATTTCACAAGACTTCTGCTGCTGGCTAAATACTGCTGTAGTCTAAATAAGGAATAATTAAGTGTCAGAGATGTAGTCCAAGCTTTCAGCTAACAGTAAATCACTCTTCTTGCTACGTACCAGCAGCAGAAAATGCATGTCAAGAGATTCCAAAGGTTTCTCAGAGATTAGTCTACTAAAACAGTAACAGAGGAGATTCCAAAGGTCTACCAAAACAATAACAGTTTGGATAAAGTCAGTCTCTGGGAAAAGCAAAACACCAAATATCCCAGGAGTTATTATTTTTGTGAGCATCTTTGCTTCAGTCTCTGTTTCTAAATTACCCTTCATTTTTGTACATGGCATCGTGACTAACAAGATTTTTTCTCACTACACCACAACCATGCTTGCTATTTAAAAACAAACAAACAAACAAACAAACAGCAAAGTAATAGGCTTAGAAAAATTTGTAAACCTTACCAGATTTTAAAGTTGAGGCAAAGTAGAGGTGACATGAAGATTAATGAATTAGATTTTTTACTATAATTCTCCCTGATTATTATTTTTTTTTAAGCTTTACTCTATTCTCTCTCCAACAATCTAAAATCAAAGCTAGTGACTGGCTGAGAGCAGAAATAACATGTATGTGCAATTCTGCAAAGTGACAGCTGATTACCAATATTTCAAAGCAAAAAAAACCACCCATGAAAGTTATCAAGGATTGGATTGTAGGACAAAATCAGTGCATGTAGTTGTTTCTTTTCTTCTAGTTACTTTTAGTTACTCCTTACCCATCTAGAATCCTATCTCATACTACTATACAATAATTATTTGGACATTAAGTTAATTTTTATAGAATAATTATAATATAATTAAGACCATTTTCTCAGACAAGGGATATTTCTAAACATACATGGAGTGCAAAAAGTGGTATCCTAGAAAATATCAATCTATTGTCTTTTGAGATGGCATATCAAATGAAACTTCTAAACTCAAGTTTTCAGCATGGTCTGAAGAGCCAATTCTGTAAAATTCCTATGAATGGACAATTTAAATGAATAGAGCTAGTCACATATATAATGATTTTCATTACCAGATTAATGTCTTATACGCTCAGAGGAATTGTCAAGGACTTTCCTGTGATAATTCAATAAATGCTTGAAACTATGACTTTTTATCTAAGGCAAACTTATTTGTTAACTTTTAAATTACTCAAACTGGGAAAAAAAAAAGTACATCCGTTAAGTGAGAGCAACTTCTGGGTCACTGCCCGTAACGTCTGATACTTCATCTAATTGAAAAAATTAAGAGGAAGTACAAATCCATGTCTTTTACTGCACAATGCCAAAATTTGAAAGCATTGCCTATCTACTACAGAGCACAAATAAGTTTACTGGTTTGTTAGCCTCTGTCTACTATGTTCCTAAACATGAGCCATGAGTTATATGAAAGAGGTTTGGCTATATTTTGTATCATAATACGATTCCCAAATTACAAAAATCAGAAATAATATACAAGGAGAACCCCCTCCCCAATTATATCATACTGTAGAAGATCACACCTTTATTGAATTTTAATGCCTTTCTATACTTCTCTTGAAGTGCAATATACAAAATTATAAAAAGTTGACACCAAATTTAGAGCTGCTAACAATTCTAGCTATGCTCCTAGACATAAGTGAGAACTCTCCTCAAACTAGTAAATCCTCTACAATTAAAAGGGATTTCACTCTGATGCACCCATCACGTATTCAAATTTTTAAATCAACAAATGTACAAAAGACTAAATGCCTAAAACTATCTCAGGGTAAAGGTATGTTCTTTATAAAGATATAGAAATATGTTTGCAACATGATGTTAGATTTTGCTCCAATGCAAGTGGTAGTTGGTCAAGATATTTTTTTTACAGAAATACTCATAAATTAAATTACAATTCTATATAAATGTTCTATGCTTACTACATGTAAGTACAGTTTGTGACTTTAAAAGGTATCCCCATAAAACACTAAAAAACAATCAACAGGAGCCCAAATATTCATGGATGTCATCGGAAAGAGCAATTTTTAAAGTTACTTACGCCTGTCGCTCCCTGTACATCTTGTTGACTTTCTCCCACTGCAAATTAAGCTGGGTCAGTTTTTCCTGTATAGTTGCTGCTTCCTTTGGTGTAGCACTTTGCAAAGCCGGTGTCTTCTTATTGTGAATAATTTCTACACGACCTTGCAGTCTCCCCAGGCTATCTTTAATGCTCTGTAAAATCAAGATTTAAAACAAAACAAAACATTGTTTTTATAAATAACAAATAATTTCTCATGAGCAAAAGAAAGTGGTGGAAAATGCTAATGATTGATAATAATTGAAAATAATATCATTTTTACAATAACCAGGTATAATAACTGATAAAATTCTCCTACTATGCCTTATCTTTTACCCATCTGCCACTGTTTTCCTATCATTGCTCTGCCTAATTTTTTTAACACTGATGATTTTTTTTTCTTTTTGATTGTTCATTCTTTTTTCATTGCTTTAATCAAACTAAATAGTAATTTTCAATTTGTTCCACTTTACTGGACGCTCCAAACATTTTAAAATTGCATCTAAGAGTGCTAGTTTTAATGCAGACTTTAAAATGTTACTCTACTAGTAAACTTGGACGTATAAAATTTAGTATACACGAAGTTGCTGCAGAGATGTGTGTAGCTACTAGGAAGAAGTCGCTAGTCTTAGAAAGCTCTTAGAAATCAGAGAGACATTATGGACAGCTTGAACTAAACTGAAATGTTTCCCAGTCCATGAGCAAGGAGGTCTTCTCTCTCTCCTGCTTTTCTTTATGTTCTTTTTGTCTAATATACATGAGCTGCAAATGTTGATTTGACTTCTAACTCTGCAACTCCTGATTTTTCTAAATAACGAAATGTTTAATATATCCGTGTAGACTATACAGAGCATTTCCTCTTCTTTCAGTATTATGAATTCTGATTCTACATATGGGATTTAATACTTTTTTTCTATTAATAAACACAATATCCATACCATCTCACAGATAATATATTCTACCATTCTATTGCAATGAATTTGATTTAAAACCCATACTTTAGAACCATGTGCATAACAGAGTGTACTGCTATATTACTAGTAGTACTAATATGAAGTGACAGGGAGATAATGATAATTATCCAAATAATTTGCTCCTACAAATTGCTGAATAAATATTTTAAAAATAGTAAGTACTTAATACAAAATCTGAATAACTCTTGAAGTGACAAAAACGTCGTTGTAATTTTATAATTAATTGAAGTTTTAACACAGCATTTACTATTTAGTAAAGGATAAGAATGGAAGTCCTTACAAAAATGTGAAGGCAATGCACTGAAATAACCCTCTCCCCAGCACCCTCCCACCTAAAAAAAAACCCAAACCAGAACAAAAGTACTCTGGGTTCCTAAAACTCTAGGGTTGTAAATATTATAACATGCTGTTCTTTGGGGAGAGAAATGGAAAAGAAAGGGAAAGAGAAAAGAGAAAAGGGAAAAGTAATTAGAATGCACAAGTCTTGAGAATTGTGACTTACATTTAGCAGACTAAATGAACACTTATAAATAAAAAGGGAATGATAGACGTCTTCTCTCTGGGATGATTCACAATAAGGAACACGTTTTCTCCTTGACAGCAAGCTATCACGTAGAGTGAGAGCTGGCTGGGTCTCTGTCATTACTCAACAAACCTCATTTGACTTTCCCAGCATAATGTCTCACACTCAGAGTTACTTATTCAGGTCTACCTAAATCTTGTTTTACATACTCAGGCCATGGATGATTCACTATCAAATATTATTAATCTGAATATTAGAAACATCAGAGAAAAAAAAAAAAAACAAAAAAAACATAAAATGCCTCCAAATCTTCCAAGATTATATTCCTTGAATATAGGAGGCATAATCTTCACAAAACATCAAAAATCACTAAAAATTTGCATATTTAAAGAATATGAAAAAATGCAA
Organism: Dendrocincla fuliginosa; assembly: GCA_035047845.1. NCBI lineage: Eukaryota > Metazoa > Chordata > Aves > Passeriformes > Dendrocolaptidae > Dendrocincla > Dendrocincla fuliginosa. Next base: position 108,148,815 of record JAWWMO010000001.1, read on the forward strand.
TTTAAATGCTCAAAGCTGCCAGGACTCAAATTATATCATCTTCTTGTCAGTAGGTCTGAATATCAGCTCATCTCAGCCACCCAAGAGGGCGCTTAGTCTGTTGGATATATTTTAGAATGAAGAGTAATATATGTGCCTATGCATATTGAAATTGTATGTTTTGGGTGGTTTTTTTAACCAAGTAGAACAATTTTCTAAAAATTAAAACCAGATGAAATACATCTATGCATTTCAGAATTGATAAGTGACACATCCCTTAATGTTTAAAGTTAGTGGTCTAAGAACTGGTATACAATTTCTATGTCAGATTTTTGCTTTTGTTTAAAGCACAGCTGCTACAGACAAAGGAAGATAATACAGCTGATGTTCTGTAAATAAGAATGCCCAAGAGAGAAAAAAAAAAAAAGAGATCATATATATATATATATATGTATGCACATACCTATGTGTCTCACACACATACCCCATTTTTCATGCTGCAGAGAATAGCTTCAAGCAGTTAGTTATCAATAGTGCCTTGGGAGATTGTGTAACATGGTTAACAGAAGTGCACAAAGCTCTAATTTTTAAGGAAAAAAGGGATAACAGAAAATCATTAGCAGCTGAAGTGACAGTAGCCTTTAGGGAACGATCCATCTCATTGCTCTTAAAAGAGAGATCTGAGTGCTAGAGACTCAGACACCAGTTCATTTTCACTACCTGGAATTTGTCTTTATCTGCCAGAAAAAGACAACTTCCTGCAAAAATTCAGTTCCTTGGCTATTTGTGTACGGATCCGTCACCAAGCACAGCGCTACTGACAGATCTATTTGGAGTGTGCATTTGAGCACACTCAGTTCTAAGTTATGGTTAATTGGGTTTTATTGAGCTGCAGCAGAAAACCACTCTGAATTTCACGTTACGTGACGTTTCACTAAATACACACCAAATATATATTCCAACGCAAAATTAAAAATACATTTTTTGTCCTTCCAAACATCTGTAAAATAATGCCTTATAATTATATGCACTGCAGATTCATTACAATATTCCATGCCTTTTGCACTAACATAAAAACCAGTAACAGCACAGTTGTTAGCAATCAGGGATAGCTGGAAAAATTCCACAAATGAATTAGAATGTTAAAATCTGTATAGAATTATGAGTTACAATATCTGATATGGGTATTAGTGGTTTAATAAACCATTTTGAATGGGGATATTATCTGCCCGAATCATGGATTTGTAATGTGTACAGTAAACCCACTATATTCTGAAATAAGACATAGTAGAAAACTGCAAAAATCCTGCTATGTCAGTAAATGAAGAAGTACCAAATGAAGGAAAAAAAGAGAAAAATATAAATCAGAACAATAAAATATCTGTGTTTAAAAAACAACAACAGAAAACAACCATTTTTTATTGAACTGAAAAAGACCCTACAGGAAATACATAAGAAGATAAACTAGAAAAAGAATTGTTAGAGTGATTATGCAAGAAGTTACATATACAAGAAACCTCCTTCTAAAAGAGCCAGATGGCTTTCCATATTAAAACTATTACAGCAGTGAAAAATATTATAGCTAAATGTATAATCATATTCTACAATAAGCGGTTCCTGGCAAAATTAAGAATATAAAGAAAAAAAGGAAATGAAACCAAAAGAAAAAAAAGAAACACTAATACGTACGGCCCCTGCAGCAGGTTTGCTGCATAAAGACTATAAAGCAAGTAGCCTCAGAAAATAAGTTTTGAATCCACAGTTAATAGAACTAACTAATAAATAGGCATGAGTATCACTATGACAGTGACTCTTACCATGAAATTCTACTAAGCATTTTTTCACATATGGCTAAAAATGCAAATTACACTTCAATTCCAGGTATACTGCTTCATTTTAGTACGTGCATTTTTTGCTATGTGTTAGCAAACAGAAATATGTGTTAATTTCAATTATCTGGTTAATCAATGTATTTATTTCAGAATATACATCTCCCACTAAACAATTCAGATCTTGGACCCATTGTAGTTACAATCACTTCTATTGGGGTAACTCAAAGATTGTGAATTCCATCACTATGAACATCATCAGTAGCAGACAGAAGTACTATAATGTTTGTGCTTATAATGAGTTGTCCTATTTTGATAACATATCAGGCCAAATTTACTAATCCATTGATCTATGAACCAGACTTTTCCATACAATCAACTCGAGTTTCATCTTTGACAGAACTGTAATATTTAAAATGATTTGTTAGATACTGTAAGTACAGTGATGAAGAAAAACTGAGGTCCTGTATGTCCTAATATGAGAAAGAGCTTGTAACAAGATAATGAAAACATTGCAATGTTGACTTCATGAGATAAACTGAAAAAACTTAGTTTCTCTATCTGATTTTTCCATGACCTAAAGCTTAAGATGAAGATAACAACATTCCTGAGTTTCAGCAGATTTACTAAATGTGCTCATAAAAACATTACAATTTACTAAATTTTAGAAGCTATCAAATTTTTGCTGTAAAATCTCATATTTTACTATTGCACATGCCTTTGATATAAAAAGTCAGTGCTCAGATTCTCCATGACAATTGTTATTAGTGATTTTTAATTTGTATTTGATATTTGTCCTATTTGATAATGAGCAATCATTTTTACTTTGGAGAAAAATATTCAATGCTGTTACCACTGATTCTTGTAAATAAGCTTATTTTTCCTTTAAAGGATTAATTAAAATGGATTCTTTCTGAATGAGAGTGAAAAAAAAAAAAATCAAAAGATCAGTTTTAAAACACAGTGCTATTCATGACAGTTCTGTAATTTGATTCATGCAAATATGTCAGGAAAAAAAAAATCAACCACAATTTAATTTCAAACCTTTCCCAACCAGCTGCTGAACAATTTATGCACTGCTTTTCTATTTTTACTGCAAGATAATGACAATGATGGATGCTTTTCTTGGAAATAAATATTCATTAAGCAGGCTCAGATCAAAACTATACCCTTCCAAAAGCCTACGACTGTGCAAGACCCATTTGCCTCTTCTAAGAGATTTATCTGGGAGGAAGATGGAGCTGTGCCCACAAATCCATTTCATAACAATTTAATAGTTCAGTTAAATTAAGCCTATGTCACTACTTACTTGTAACCTCAGTAATCAATATTATTAAAATTGGTGTCAACCCCAATAATACCAAATATATGTGGGTGAACACCAGATTAGTTATGGGTATAAATCAGACCAAGCTAGACCAAATGTAAAACATTAAGAAGAAGTAAGAGGAGTCAGTTGCCAGTAAACTGCTTGAGGCAGGTCACTGTTTCTCCATCCAACCTATTAGGGAACGTAGGTTCATCGACAAGGACCAAATAGGGGATCATTAGCCATGATTTGTTTGGTCCATGAGCTTTTTTGTGCAGAAGGGATTGTTTAGAATGAAAAATTACAATAACACTGGCATGTTTGTGCTTCAACACTGATTGTAACCTACTGGTACTAAATCAGAGGCGGTAAAAGAAACGCCCTGCTGGTATTTCACACCGTCCTATTTTCAGTTATGTTTCCTTTGATCCAAGACTTCACTGTTACGCTTCACCACACATACTGTACTGCCCTACTAGGAAACTGAGAACACTCCAATTTTCAAGAGCTAATAAGAATATTTGTGTGTGCATGCATGTGTCACACAAACAGATGCCTAAAATGTTTAAGATGTATGGATGTATAAGAATTATAAATAGATGGGATTTTACATAAGCCAACAGCAGCATATGGATGTGGTTTTGCTACATTTCCTCTGATGGGGAAAGAGATAAATGTGCTCTTGCAGAGGAAAATCCAGAGAAAGTAGCCAGAGCCACTGCCCTGATTCTCCCTCTAAGCTTCTTTCTTATAGCTGTCTGTAGGCAAATTCCAGCCCCTTTAGGCTAATATTTACTTTTTCTAAACCCTTTCCTTTCCCAAAATAGGCGCAGAAAAAATGGAAATGTAGTCTTCTCTTCACGCTGGATGACAATTCGGAATTGCTGTAATTATATACAGCACTTGAGCATGATTTTTTACAAGGCTTTCCTCATACAAACATTATTCTGCAAAAGCTGATAACTCATTCATCTACTTAGGCTTACAACTTTAATCTTACTCTCTTCTTATGTCAATTCTGTGTTGGAAAAATTCCACCAATTTAAAAGGATTTCACTGTTGCAAGCAATGAAGAAACCAAACAGTAGTATTTAAAGTCATACTAACAATACTGAATCAGCTTTTTCTTAGGTACATGACGTACCTATTGGACAGTTCCAATTCCCTGCTTAGCTAATGAAACTGTAATAACTACACAGAACCAATATGACACCAATCTTTTTTAGACTAACATGGAATGCAACAGCTAAATTTTACTTGGGTTTGTTCCTGTTTCAATAATTTTAAAAGTCATGCAGTAAAATAAAGCAGCCAAGGTTGGGTGTGGGCAGGGTTATTTAGTAATTGCTTTAACTTACCAATCATAGAATAATAAAGCCATTTAGGTCGAAAAAGACCTAAATTGAGTCCAACAATTAACCCACTGCCAATTCCACCAGAGAGCCACGTCTTTAAGAGCCACATCTACATATCTTCTAAACAGCCCTAGGGATGGCAGCCTGCTCCAATGATAATAATCATTTTGGTGAAGAGTTTTTTTTTTAATTATCCACACACAAACAAATCTTTAACTACAAATTCTTTAAAAATACAACTCCCTCTCCATCCTTTCTCTTCCATTCAAGGACATACTTTGCAGATACTGCAAATAATGCTCTTGTCCTCCAGATAGGGGTGAAACAGATAAATAAGCACTTCAGTGTTCTTGTATTTTGTCCCAATGGGCCCTCATATAGACACCCATATAGGCACACACCACCAAGAGGGGCTTAGCACTTGTAAAACAGATGTCTCAGAATGAGGACAGGCTGCCAATATACAGAAGCCCAAAAATAAGGAATCCAACCACTGTTAAGAAAATCTTTCTATCTTACCTTGAGACACTCTTCTTGTTTGAAGAGATCCTCACAATCCTTAGCCTGCAGAACGGGAGAATTAAGGCGCTCTTCCACTTCGGACAAGGCTTGCAGAACGTGAAGGATCTCTGCCAGGTATGTAGAAGGCACATGAGTGGTTTCCACAGTCATAGTTTCAGTCATCACAAAAGTTGTATCTTCACGAACTGTTTGCTAGTATAGATATACAACAGAATGCTTCCTTTAGTTTCGTAACACTAGACAAACATATAACTTAATGCAATTTCCAGTTCACAACCCAGACACAATCAACAGCAACTTCCAAGGACAAATGCAGGAAATATTTGAGGTTTCTGACAGATCACTCATACTCCACTTGTCTGTTTGAAATGGCAAGTACCAAAATTAATCCACACAAAAGTGTACAAATTTTTCTTCTCCTTCTGTCCAAATAAATTAAGATAGGAAACTCAAGAATATTCCGAGATTATGGTGTTACTGAGATTTTTAGCATTAGCCCTTTCATTTTAAATCATCACACCTCTTTAAAAATCTGTCCTTCAATACAGGAATTCATTCGGAAATGCATCCCAGGTCTAAAATACGAAATCATTTCCAGGTGTCAAGTAAAATAATGATTTTTGTAATAAATTCAATTCCTTAAATAACTTGCAACACAAAACAACTATGTCAACTCTACACTTTCAACACTACTAAAATCTTTCCCTTTAAAGTAGCAAGGGCAATTTGTATTTCTGTGATTTGAAAGGTCTTTATTTATATTTCTGAGAAAATCCCAGCAACCCACCTGTTTAGGAAGCTAGGAATCTATTTGTTTTGTTTTGTTTTGTTTTTAATCTGGAAAAATATGAAATAGACAGCCTATTCTGAAAGCACATGCATACACCAAATGCAAAGACATTCCAGAATGTTTCGATTCCAAGAAAGCACTTAGTTGTCTCTGGTGCTTGGAAACACACTGGCATAAGATGACAAAAAATGCCTGTTTTTATAAATTCTCTATATTTCTGATCTGACGTGTTCATGGATCATAGATAAAAAAAAAATAATACCAAAAGGGTGCTTTGGAGAAGGGTGCCCTGTGTCTGCTTCTTTTAGCTAAACTCCAAATACTAGAACACATGCACGTCCATTAGAAAAGGTAAAAATTTAAGATATCAATTATTTGTTGTTCTGTAAACATGTTTGTTTTGTCACATCACAGAGGATTCCTAGCGTGGGACAAAGATCCTTTGTGTTTGATGTCTGTCTTCTCAAAAATGTAAACGTTACTTACTGAGGCCTTTTACAAGCAATTGCTGGCAAACTTTCAAAAATCATATTATTTAGATGCTTCAGTCCTAACTGATAATCATGGATTTTGGAACCATATATGAGAAGGACAATGGATCAATGGTCCTGAAGAAAACAATATCATTATTTGGCTACACAGTATGCAAAAGAAAACAAGTACAGGCACACACCACCTCAGCAAGGTGTCTCATTATAATTCACGGCATATTCCTCTCTTCAGGTACCTAGCTGAGTCATCTGGATCTTCCATTTTTTTAGAGTCTTAAAATATGCATATACACACTCTAGAACAGGTATGCATATCACATATAAAGCCCATAAAGTTATCCGTAGACTTGTGTTATTCTGCTGCATTTCTTATGCAAATTTAATTGCTTTGCTTACAGTTTTCTCACTAAATGACTTTTCTCAGTACATCTGCTAACACTAAAACCTCTCTAATTAACATGTCACTGCTGTAATTTTTATTAGTTAAAATAAATTGCTTAAAAAAGTTGTGTTTGCCCCTCATATGTTTCATGACTCACATGCTCTGCAAAAATAACAGCTTATTCCAGTAAACCTAAAGAAAAAGCTGTCCCGTTTGATTAAAAATGGGAGAATCTCAACAGGCTACTGAGGCACTTATGCAGCAGCTATTTTAATTGCTCAAGACTACACTGTGACACTTCTACATGTAGCAAAGAACTTCAGACCCACTTAAGGAACGTTTTAACTATTTTTGACTGAGAAAACAGACTATTTCTATTCACAGTAATGCAAAGACCATCCTAGGTGTGCAAGGTTATTCACTCAAAAAGAGGTCACATGCAAAGTGGCATAAAAGATATGATCAGTTTCTATGATTTTTTTTCAACTATTTTTTTCAACCCAAATTTAGGCTTAGAGCTATGTATGGACACATATGTACACATGCATGTATATGTGTGTACATAAAATAAAACCTGCGCCCTCTTGCTCCAAACAATTCCTGAAACTACAAAAAGGTTAAGCGGAGATCTGATGTGTGAGCACTTCATGGATATCATGCTTAATTAGGGACAAGATTGCTATCTTTTTCAGTCACTGCTACAAATTATAATGGCATGTATATTCACACTGCATTTACATGAACCTTTACATTCATTTTTCTTGCATCTGGATGATGACTTGTGTAGTTTTGCTATTGTTTATATTGTTTAGATAAACCGTAAAGCACTACCAGATAAAGAAACAAATAAATGGTTTGATATGTAAAAGTAGAAGCCTATCAGAACCCGCCCTCATGTTTTGCTACATTATTTACTATCTTATTCTAAAAAAAGTCACAGTCTAAATGAATTAGTTTCTGCATACTATTTGAATAAAAGAGTTGAAAATTTGATGCTACTTGAGAAATCAAGGATTAAGTATCTTTGCCTTTAATGGGGTTTTCAACAGGTCACAGGTGTTTCTTTCCTTCACTGACAGCTGCATCACAGAACCCACGGCAGAAGATGGCATCTTGCACTAAGGAAAGGAGGGTAGGGCATAGCCTGAACTGAGAATTTCAATCACCAAAGAAAGGGCAACACTTTTAGCTTGTCCCTACATTTTCTGGAATTGCCTTGTCTTAGAAATACAGCAGGCAGGGTCCTTCCCTATATTCTGGACAAGTATTTTTACTAGAAATGCAAAGCTGAAAGTGAATCATATCCATACAGAGTAATGAGAAAAAGCTGATAAAAGGAGATCGTAGCAGCTGGGAGCCGCTACTATTAAAAATAATATTAATTCAGTAAAGATATATGTAATTGCTAATGTTAAAATTGCTCATCAGAACCATTTCATAAGCATTAAAAATGAAAAAGAAAATGGAAATTTCAGTTTAATATAACTGTTTAAAATGAGTTTGAGTAAGTTGAATCTGAAAAAAGTGGTATAATGCATTAGACAGTTACTAAAAACGCTTAAAGCAAAATATTTAAAAATATATAATGCAAATAAACTGTTAAGAATGATTGGCAACTGATTTTTCCTTAATTGTCAGTGATATACTGATGTGCAGATTACTTACAGTCTCTGAAAAAAACCCAACTTCTTTTGGGTAAGGTTTAACATTTCATGCATCATTTTTCACCAAGCGTTATCATCTCTAGAACAGTAAACTGAATTTTCTTCCCCATCATTTTTAATTAAGGGCCAGGATCTTTCCATAAACATGACTCTACCCACACTGATTTTATTGACAGCTATCATGTCCTACTAAGTGCAACAAAAACACAAGAAATTCATGAAATTCCCTTACAGAGAAGTTCAATAAACAAAAGCAAAACAAACCAACCAAAAGAACAACAAAACCCAACAAAAAAGCAACACCTGTGATCATTACTGCCTACATCTAGCACAGTATTACCTGGTGGCATCAGAGCTAACTAGCCCTGGAGAATGCTGTTCATTTTGTTTTAACAATGGGAAACTCAGTGTAAAAGCACATTTCACCAGTCTCAGTACATCCATTCCCCCTTCCTCTTTCTGCAGAGGGAATAATCCCAACATCACTTTTGCTGGTTAAGAACTTCCACCCAGAAAGTCTACAAGGTTTTTGTGCAAGATCTTGACAACTGTTCCATTTTAGGTCCCTTCCTATGATAGGCCTCCAAGCTCATGGAGACCTCACTGTCTGCGCTTTTGATTTAATAACTTCACACAAACAGATTACGTGGGAGGAGCAAAGCAGCCAAACGCTCCCATAAGTGCTCCAGTACCACAACACTGCTCCTAGCAGCATCCTGGTGAGAAGTTCAGGAGAAACAAATAAACATGCCTCCTCCTGAAGTGAAACAACCCTTGAGAAAATATTCTTTACATGGAACTATAGGATATATGAGAGTGTAAAAAGTCAGTGATCTGTGCAAGATAAACACAAGCAAAGAACGCAGCAGACACCTTCTGGACAAAGGCAGGGATAGCTCAAACAGTCCAGTAAACTTTGAACTGTTGCTTTCTAGAGCAAACTGTGAGCCACATGGTACTGCTAATCAACTGGTTTGCCATCAATATATCAAATAAAGAATTAGACACAAAAGTAAGATAAAATGCTGCCAGAGATCAATAAACCCACTTTCAAGTACATGTTTATAAAGAAGCTTTTATTCCTTGGTTCCTATGCCAACTGTGAGGGGTGATGTCAGCTAACATTTAGAGAAATATATTCTGGCTTTAGTGCTGCTAGCATATATACCTGTGTGTATATATGTAGAAAGAAGATCAAAATTGTACTACTAATATGGAATTTTCAAAATGAGATTGGATGGCCTTAGTCAACCACAAACAAATTATCTATCAGTCCAATAAGAAGCATCTCTTTCAAGTACAGAGAGACCTAAATCCTCAATACAGGATTAAAAATGTATAAATTCCTTATGTAATTCTAAGAAGCCAAGACCTCAAAAGGCCCTTGGCAGCAACAAAATCTATTTAAAATATTGAAAAAACTCCCATATTTTCAAGTAAGGACATAAATATTCTCACATGTATATGATTTTTCCACTCATGCATGGTTGCAGTCCCCCAAATCCTGCACATTGCAACACTTAAACAATATAGTTTAATGCTTGTATCTGTTTCATTAGTGACTTATATAAAAAGTAGAAACTTTAAAAATACACGACTATTTTCAGCACTCTTCTTGGACAGAGAGTGCTTTATGTCTTCACAACACTTCACTGCTAAGGCATACCTTACTGGCTGAGAAATACTACTTTAGCAGGTTTTTTTTTTCCCTAAGATAAAATAAATCTATTGGATCTATACATAAAATTAAATAAAACCAGTTAAAATGAAGCTATTCCTAATAATAGCATAAATTAGAAAACATTTCAGTAAACTCTGGATTCTAAGAATAGCAATAGAAAATTGCAGGCTTTGATTT
>JAWWMO010000001.1:108159592-108214865 GCA_035047845.1 Dendrocincla fuliginosa
ATTTTGAAAACAAAATTAACAGGCATCAACCAGCCTGAAATTACTTCCATTTATATTGTTTCATTTATCACCTTCATAACTGGATTGAAATCTCCATAAGAAGAGGTCTGTTCCTTGGATGCACAGGCTTAAATTATGGGACATCCCCCAAAACCTCTACACTCTGATGAACGTGTTATTTTCACATTTAAATGGGGGTGGGCAGGAAGACAGACACACACAGACAAAAGCTGTAATAATTAAAACATTCATAATATAATAATCTAAAACATTACATGCAGAATATCCATAGTTCTAACTTTGGTTTTGTTTTCTTTTCTTGCCAGAGGAAGCAACTGTATCATTTAAAACCTATGGCAAAGCATTTTGGTGCTGCAGCCAATCCTTTGCATTCCTCACATCCTCACGTGTAGAGCTCTCCAAGATGCCAAATACACTCACTCAAGTAGTAAAATGAACACCTATGGTAAACCCTTTTTCAGCTGCTTAAAAAGGTGTTTGTTTGATTCTGGCTTAGGTAATTGCCTTTAGATATGGCCTCTGCTCAGGCTGAGGCACTGCTGCACATTGAATTTAGCTGCAGCTTTCTTGGAAATGTATCCATCTCTCCTCACTAAAGACCTGCTAGCCTTCACTGAAACAGGGGACTAAGATGAATTGAAAATTCTAGCAGTTCTGCTATTCACTTTTAACTTGACAGCTTCCATTGGTATCTACTTTCAAGCAAAAAGAAATTAATTTGAATTATGTTAAGACTCTCACATACATGATAAAAGTAATTTTTTTTTCCAGAAAATAAAAGAAAAAAAAAAAAATAGAGCACTGTGTACCTTATGCCACAGCTGCAATGTTAACATGTCCTGGAGAAAAATGAAATCAAGTAGCTTTATGGCATTATTGACTATAATTGCAACTACTGGGATACAGAAAGTGTCTCTTGTTTTGAAATAAATTATGCATATATCTTTGGTACTCCTGACGAAGATGGCATATGTGAATCTTAGCAATTGCAGTAGAGAAAAACTAACAAAGAAATCTGTATGTCTATCATGTGAATTTAAACAGGTATTTGTAATACATGGATTATTAAATTCATTAAAGACTATACAGTACTGTACAGTCAGTAGTATTTTGGGTAGAGATAAGCCTTTAACTCCTTTAACTACCAGTGAGTCAAAAGAGATAGCCATTATGAGTACTAGAAATCAGTAAATAAGCAAATACTTAGGTACTCATGTTACATTTTGGAATGAAAAAAATCAGAATTGCAAAATCTACATCCTAGGCTGGTTCTCAACAGGTATTTTAAAATGTTATTTGGAATTTTAAAAGGGTTTAACTAGAAAATAATTTTCTAATAGATTTATAACATGTCTTTGGTAGAAAAAAACATTTTTAAAAGTTTTTATATTTTTTAATATGAATATATAGTAGGAGGTAGCCATTTCTTGTACTTTTTCACAGCTAAAAAAATACAAACTGACATTATACACCTCATTCTTCAGGAAGTATCTAGTTGACACTTTAGAACTAAACTCAGCCACATGGCAGGAAAGCCCCAAAAGAATGGAAGGAATTTCAAATAATTTTTGTCTTCAAAAGAGGATTTCAAAGTCATGTTTCTTGGACAGTGGTGAGCTGTAGAGATGAAACTAGATATTTATGAAACTGCATCGGTCAGATAATCTTGAGATAATTTAGAAAATAAACTGAAAATACCATGGAAGTACCACATCCGTGATGAATGCTAAGAGCTTCAAAGTGCAAGGCCTAACTTTAAACTCTGACACCTTTCAGAAAAGTCAAAAGGCATTACTTAATTATTTCCTATCTTTAATCTACATATATAAAGATACTCTCATACATAATAATGATAGGTTTTGCCACTTAGCCTGATTTTGTTACTTCCAGGTATAGATATGGTATTTTTTAATGTGAATGAAATTGCTGTCAATCCAGTAGTCTTGAAAGCAAATTAAATACACACACAGATATTCAGCAGTCACACGGTACATTTACAATTCAGCTTCCTTCTGACCCTTTATGTGTATACTCAGATGCATCCATGAAAAAACAAACAAAAAATCCCCCCAAAAAACAACTACCATATGAGTGATGCTTACTTTCTGAATTACAGACAAGAGATGAACATCATCTCTTCAAATGATACTGTTGCTTAGGGCCACATCACTCTGCAGCAGGTCTCTTCCCTTATTTTTTAATGTAATGGTACTGCCAAGTAATTTTTGACACCAAAATTTCCACCGTGTAATTTATCATATTAATAAAGCTTCATATACTATATCAGAGAAAATAAGATGATAATTAGCTGTCTTGTTTTCCAAATAACTGAGTAATTATAGAGAAGAAACTATTATACCAATATAATTGTCAGTTTTGTCAGAAGATATTTGAAAGGGTAGAAAACAGGGTGCTCTGTTGCACATGATTCCTTAACCAAAGGCTGCTGGCCTTGTATCCATCTCAGCCATACAGAGAACAGTAAGAAAAGCCTGTGGCGTGGCCAAGACTACGTTTGTATAACCACTTCATGGAATTAAAGACAATGCTCTAAACCTGCTTTAGTTCATGTTGCAGCAAGAATTTTCATTCCTCTGTGATGAGGTAAAGATTTCGAGTATCACTTTTAAACTTGAGAATGTAATTTAGATCACTTTACTAAAGTTAATACCAAATAGTGGAAAATGGCAGAGAAAAACCTTTTCTGTAAAGTTCTGTCATTCACAATATGGGATTTTTAAACTTAATTCTATTCAAATACTTAGACTTGCAGTGATGAGGGTGAATACCGTACAGAATTCAGAATCAAGGACATATGAGATAAATATCCTTCACAGAAACTCAAAATAGCACAGTAAACTGGTCCACTTACATAAAAACGGCTATGTGTTGTCTTCACTTGAAATGACCACAACACTGTATGCATTCCTTTTAGAAAGAGGAGATAAAGTGCATTTTAAAATGCATCTATAAAACCAGCTGTTCTTGAGGTATATCAAAAAACAATATCCATCTTTAGCGGATATTGTGCCATCTTTCCCATACCTTTCTTGTCTTAAATCTTCCCAAAGTTTCTCATTCATCCTAAGGTTTTGCATATCAGTCAAAAAAGCTATGCTATGTAAAGCCAGTTGTTTAAAAAGCTGCCACTGTCAATGTCAGAAAAGTTAAGTCACAGCATCACCTCTGCCCTGTTCTTAAGAGACCCAAAGCTCTTGGGTGAATGGGATACTAATCCATCACTCCATAATTCTCTCGTCCAGCAGGTATTTTCCTGTTTTGTTTCTCTAATGTCTTTTCTCTCTTTTATTTCTCTCTCTCCCACTCACTCTAGGAATAATGAAGAATTAGTTTGCCCCTTCCTCCTGGCAACCATTAATCCTTTACTTAAATTAAGAAACATTTAAGGAAGAATAAGAGAAGAAAACCTCTCCAATCCAGTGCTGCTGGTTGTGAGACCCATGGAAAACAGCGACTGAAAACAACAGTAGCACATTACCAATGAAGTATCCGTGTTATTTAGATACAAACAGATAATTAGGACATTAAGTCCTGTGTTTATCTGTGATAGATTTATTTCAATTAATGTTTAATATTTTAGACAATATTTAGATATATAGACATATTTTACAGCTAAAAAAAAAAGTTTAAATTTCATTAAATGAACTAAATAGAGCTTCACAGGGAAATATTAACTGAAGACTGCAAGATGCTCTTAAAAGACTGAACTTCAACAGACTCTTGAATTTTTTATGTAAACTTGATCAGTCTAATCTGGTTCCAGAAATTGATCACATACTCTCTCACCTGAAGTGATCATCCACTTAGGAGACAGGCATTTTGAATTTGTGAATGCTTTACAGAATTTTTACTTGGAAAAATGAAGTTCATGTTAGTTCATATAAGTACTAAGAGTGTTGGTACTTTATCCGTGTTACAGGTAATTATTGAACTGCTCAGACTAAATCACTTACCTTATAAAAATATAGGCATGTTTGGTATAACTATTTTCCTTATTCCTTCTTGTTCAACACAGTCTAATTGGTATGACAATTTTCTCCTGATGTTTATCATTTGATCCATGTTAATATTTTTCTCTGTATGGCCAAAATCCAGGCCCAAATATTTCAGTAACAAAATGACCATAAATGTCAATAGAATGTTTGTGTGTGATAAGATTACTGAATGACTTAGCCAGTCTTTTTGCTTGTATCTACATCAATAGATAGATAATTTTGACAGATTGCAAGCAATTCTCTTGTCCTAAAAATACTCTGGCTTCCTATTTATAGCGTGCATAGTTTGGCTGAGAGAGGAAACTTAAAAGACCACCACATAAACCAGCAGACAGAATGTTTAGGCTGTAGCAGAGGGAATTGACAACTTTTCTGAAAATACTCTGTGACTGCCAAGGATTAATGATCTCAGATTCCGAAGAGAAATATTAGAAATAAATGCCCCTCGCTAATGTTATACTTTTTACTGGGTTTTGTTTGCCTCCCCCTTTTTTTTTAACAGATGTGCAATATTAATATGTAAAAATTGCATTCTGCTCTAGGATTAAACTTTAATGGCTTGTTTTTTTGAAGAGTAGCTTAAACTTTTACGAATTTCAGTGGGATTTAGTGGTTAATCATAATTTTAACATATTACAGTAAAATATTCCACTCCTTAGTAAGTAATTCAGATTTCACAACTGAAGTTACTACCAACTGATTTCAAATAGAAATTTTTAGCAAAAAGGAAGTAGAACACTTTTCTTAGCACAGAAATCATAAATCTGACTGAACATCTGAAATTTCTGCCCACTGTTTATTTCTCCACATATGAATAAAGACACTGTGTGAGAGAAAAAACTTGCAAGACAACAAGAACTCCAAAATTTTTTTTCCATTCAGTGTCATTTTAGGTTTTGTGAAATTGCATTTATGTACTTGTGTATCATGTTTAATCTGTGAAAGCAATAAACCCACCTTTTCCCCTACAGAATGTCACATTACTCTCTGAAAATTTGCACATCAAGGACCACTATAGCAAGTTAATTTCTCAAAAATGTCATTAAACAGAACATGACGTGTTTGAGGTAATATAACAGTACATTACTTTCTATCATCAAAAGTGGTGATAGAGAACGCTTTTTTATAAATATACACCCATATATATTTGTCAGTTAGTTGTTGGATTTTTACTGCTACTTGTTTGTGAGACAATCAGGATTTTACAATAATTTACCATGACAGAGAGAATAAATTCTTTTAAGGTCATGGTTTCGATATCCTTCTAGCAGGTCTCCCCAAAGAATACTGGGGAAAAGCAAAATCCATGGGAGAATGATAATTCTAATTTCACACTCTGATACCAAAAATATATTATCTCCAACAAAGGTAAGAAATGCCAATCTGTCATTAATCAACATAGTTAAAGGTTTTCTTCAGTGCAGTCTTGCTATGTTTATTCAATGAAGCACAATGAATTGCAAGATATACAGTACAACTCAATCCTCATTGATTTATAATAACTCTGATATTGAATACATCATCAATTATAAATAAAAATTGCAGCAGTTTTCTATTTCTTTTGATTAAAAGAAAAAAATCAATTTTGTATTTTTATTGTATGGTTTTATTCAGTTGGTGGTTAACATAGAAAATCCCTGTGAAATATATTTTTGCTGGTATATGCATGTGTTCAAGTGAATGGTTTGAATTTTCATTTTTCTTTTGTATTTTAAAGTCTTGCACAAACAATTAATGAATCCTCACAACATCCCTGTGAGGTAGGTACTTCAACTGTTTAAAAAATAAAGAAAAAAAACCCTTGAGAAGTTCACTGTTTCACTGATTCAGCAAAGTCAAAACAGGAACAATAACAAGGCAGTTGCACTTGTCACTCTGAGTTTAGTCATGAAAATACACTGCCTCTCTCACATCTCAGCAGCTTCTGCACAACTTCTAAAATATTCCATATCACTTTAGTCTGTGCCAACAGAGCAAGATACTTTTCAGGAGAAATGAGAAGGATACAGTAATTGTCCTGTGTACACGTTGGATGACCTTATTCCCTAGATAAATACTAACAAGGAGCCTTCTTGCATGGAATGTTTGAGAATATTTAAAAACTTGACCTTACAAGGTTATAAATATAGTATATAAATTATATATTTAAACAATATAAACATATGCAATGGTTACAAGGGTTTAAAAACTTGATGAGTGTATTCCTCTGAGGAATTCAAAAGCACATGTGCTGATGTAGCTACCTTACATATTTTATAGGAAAATATGCTAATGTAAAGTTTATTGGGCTGCTAGTAAATTTTTATAATGGATGTATTCATTCCCTGTCAAGGTAGGTGGTGGATGGCATAAAAAGCACATTGACAGCAACATGTTTTTATATAAATTGGATGCACAATCTGATCTCTTACTTGCTTATCAAAGGAGCAAATATATTCATTATAAAAAAAGCCAACTCATTTACAAGACAAAGTGAAGCTTGCTCTAGCTCCATGTCAATATAAACAATTTGCAACTGATTACATCCATCAAGTTTAATATAAACCATAGTCATCTGAATAGTGTAATCAGACGGAACAAGATTTAATAACATACAAACCAGTTAATGTTTCTCTGATTGTTTCCATTAACTGCATAACTCTCCAAAGTATTAGTTTTACATATACATTATTTAACTTCATATTAGAAAAGTTAAAAATACACAATATAGTACATTATATAGAGGACTATATTTATCAAAAGGTTATACACAATGCTGATTTTTGGAACTTTTTTCATTTTTAAAACATACTTCACCATATATCAATTAAAAATAACACGTCATGTATTTTTCATTAACCTGTCAGTATGTTACCTCTGCAATATAAGTGAATTTAAAAATAAAGGAACAAAACTGTATTTTGATGAACCACCCTTTATCCACTAACACTTTAAGATTACAGAAGAGCACATAAAGCAGCGATTTCCTTAAGTGCAAGTTTTATCTTTGTTCAAAAAAGATGACGAACAGAGTAGTAGGAACGGCAAGGAAAAACTGCCATGCAAGTGCAAAAGCAGCCTCTGGTAACCTTCTAAATGCGTAACACTGACTATATATTTGGATCATAAATCTGGAATAGTGACAATTTATTTCCCTTTTATTTATTCAGTTACTGCAGCATGTTTAAACAAGAATAATTATATTTTATATACAACTAAACAAAATCAGAAGACATGAAGATGGTTCATAAAACTATGTTTTCACCCTGTCAAATATAACGGTACACTTTCGTACAAAAACTTCTTTGAGAATTCAAGCATTTGAAGAAGAGGCCATGTATATATATATATTGTCATAAGAATTTTCCAAGTCACTTCCTAAAGTGAGTATAACATGTTATGAACAAATAAAAAAAAAACAATTAAAATTGGCATGGGATGGGTAGTTTGAAAAGGACAATTTGGGGGTTTTACATGTTCAGTGAACACAATAGATGCATGGCAAACTAACGTTTTCAAACTGATAAATGTTATGGAAAAATAATGAGGCAACAGAAATGAACACAAATTTTTCATTGCTGAGTTTGTTGTAATTGGCTGATTTAACTTAAGGGCAATTTTAAGACCGAAGCAGAGCACTACTGTATTAGAGTCTATAAAGATTCCCCCACTTGTAGACAATAGGGTTTTTCTTATTAATATCTGAAGAGTTGACACTGACCCTGAAGCTCTCACTGTTAGCAGGATGCTGTTAGTAGTAGCAGTTGCAAACATATGGGTTTGCCAGTAACAACTCACAATTTGTGCATAGTTGAGTCTTCGAAACTGAGCAAATTTGCTCTCAAACTCTTGCCAGCGCTTGCTGAGCTGTATCAGGGTTGGCTCCACTGCTTTTGCAGCCCCATCCTTAGACAAGCGTTCAGCCTGCCTGTGCACCGCATGCAGATCTTCCTTCTTCTTCTCCAATTCTCCACCAATCTCCTAGTGAGTAAAACCAATACAGGGCCCAGGACAGTTAGCTAACTAGATCAATCAACTGAAAAGTAGCAAAATACTTCTGTCAGAAAAGCCATTTCCATTTTATTGTTACAATTAAAATTTACTATTTCATATCTCACTTTACATTTAAACAAAACAAAAATAACTGAAATTGAAGAACCTTCTTGGAGATGGGCTGGATTGATACTAACTGCTAGTATTCTCTGAAACTGGTAGCAAAAGCCAACAGTTTCCATGTTCAGATTCTTGCTAGTACACTGGGATAGGCAACTGGAGAAATTATTCTCTCGATAAGGGTCAGCATATTCAGGACCAATAGTGTTTGAACAGCTTACAAATGTATTATCAAAATCTTTAATGTATTAGTTAAATCCTCTTTTACTCCGTGGGAAACTCAACAGAGAATGAAGCAAAGAAAGACGATGTAAAATAAACCAGGAAAACCTTTGACAGTATGTAAATAAATCTACAGAGTTTGACAGTGACATATGAGTATGTTCTGATGAAAATGAATGTGCTAACATGAGATAGAGGTCATCCATATATCGGTAAGTCATTTGTTCATCTGGAACAAAGATACATAAAATCAATTACAATTTTTACTAGAAAACATTTGATGCTTCTTAATACATTGCACACTTTCTGTATGATTGACAAAATATTATATTTAATGTGTTTCAAATTATTTATATAACACTGTATAAGAAACAATTATAAAATATACTACAACAACGAAATGTCAGTTTGAACACAGCTAATTAGGGTTTGTTTTACTATATATAGAAATAAGAACAGAACTGCTAATTTTCTATATTACTGTCTGTTGCATTAGCTGTCTGTTGAATTGATAAACTATCACTCAGAGAGATCTACCACTGCCAACCCAAAACAACATTACCTTTAGCTTCTGCTCATCTTTCTGGTCTGGGAGACCGGCTAACTTTTTCTCAATGTCATCCAGCCATGTCATTAGGTCATCAGCCTGCCTCTTGTACTGATACCATTGATGAGAAATCTCTAAAGCCTTTTTTCTTCTTTGAGATCTCAAGTCCTGTTCACAGTGCAGACATTATTAGAATATGAATTAAAGGCTTATAAAATATGAACAGCCATTTGTGCACACTGAAGGGAAAAAAGGCCACTATTGTTTTAATTAAATGTTGATATTTAAAGCAAGTATGAGGAATTGAACATATTTTCATCAGTTCAACAATTTGTTTGTTTGTTTTAAAGGAGGTTACCTAATTCCATTTTGCTCACATGTAGAATAAACCACTGAGACAGTCACCAATATTCAGAGAAATCGAGACTCTTACATAAATGTCAATAGTCTATATAAAACACTCCTGCTCAGAATACTTACTGGACAGATGGAAACACAGCCCACTTACAATCTAGCCAAAAGTGGGGCTTCTGTATTTTGCAGTCTCCTGTGAATTTCTAGTCTGCATGAAAACTCTGTAGCTATTCAAATGAAAATCAATGCAATGCAGAAATGTATGCAAAGACAGGTTTCCTTTTTGTAAATTAAATACCATGTATATAAAAAAGGTCTTGTGTTCCTTATAATAATAAGGATATATAATTCAACTTTATAAAGTATTGAAACATCTCTTCAGCAGGAAGGTCAAGAATGCTTTTTTTTTTCTGCTATAAATGTTATTAAATACACATTTGCTTCAGCGGCTTAACTTTGCTCACAGAAAATTCAGAGAAAATTTTAATTACTATAACTTCTTATTAAGAAGTATATTTAAAAATTACTGGTACATTTTATATAAAAAATACTCAGATGAATTTGCCTCAACAATTGTTGAATTTTATTTGACAAGGGTGAATACTTTAACTGACCCATCCAAAGGAAAATCTATTGCTCTCTTCCATAAAAACAGCCAGCAAGGACCTGGTCAATAGCATAGGGCTAAAAATACTGTTCTTGTTTCTCCAACATAAAAATTATGAAATGCTTCCATGTAGTTTTGAACAAAGACACAACTAATAGATTCCAAGGTTCTTTCAAATATGGACAAAACAATATGCCAGCTATCCTCCTGAATTCACACAGATCTGCAAATTTGTAAGAATTAGAATGAAATCCACAGGAAAGGAAAGAGGCTGCTTAAACCCAAGTAATAATAAAATGTAAACATGTCATGTTCCCCAAAACAAGGACAACTTACTCAAAATTATCAAAACAAAACAAAAAAAATTCTGCTTGCTAATCAGATTAAAATTGCTCTACAGTAGCCAGAGCCTACAGCTCCAGGTAGGTGACTAAAGTGACTCTCCAACTTAAGATTCTATCTTTCCTCACTTTTATTTTTCCATGGAAAGACAACACTTCCAATTGCACCTTTTAGCTGGTCCCAGTAGGTCTCACCGTGCGTGTTTCTAGGAACAATATCATACAGTTACACAAAGAACTAAAGAATGTTGCATGTGAACATTTTACTGAAGGAGAAACCAACTTATTCATGGCCAGAAGTATGTTATGCAACTGAGAATATAACTGAGTCTAACTAAGGTCTTGGCTGCTGTTGGGGAAATATAAAACACATATAATATATTAGAAATGGAATCATCAAAGCAATCATTGCTGTCCAATTAGCAATCACACTGTTATAACACTGTGGACAAGCCAGTATTTCTAAAGCTGGAGATTGTAAAATACCTTTTGCGTAAGAAAATGTCTCTACAGCCAAATAGTTTTAAATTACTCATCTCTAAATAGTAATGAAGACTCATTTAACAAAACAATGCCCTGGAATGAAGGAAAAAAATGGTTTTAGTAGCATGTGTTTATAATTGCAGCTCCTGTACCTTGAGGGCATTATGTTTAGTCCGCAACAGCTGTTGTTTTGTCTTTATTTCCTCCCGTTTTCTCTCATCTGTGACTCCCTTTTGAAGCCTGTCGCCCCTTTGCAGCAGTTCTTTCACTGTGCTCTCATCCTCTTCACTCTGATTTAAAAAAATAACCAGTAAAATGTGCATTTTTCATCTCATTGTTACTTAAGTAGTAAGAGATACAGACATAAAATACCCTTCCTCTGCTAAAGTAATCACATAACAACTCCCTGCAGTTCTGTGTTGAAGACTGAGTAACTTCCACTTGCTTTATACAACACCTGTAGCCATTTGAGGGACAAAAGTAAGACAGCACTGAAAACTACAGATGTTTGATGTTTGATTTTATGCAGCACCCCAGATAACAGGATGAAAACACTAAAGGCAAAAAGGTAAAATATATTTTACTTTTAAAGAAAAAGAATAGATAAATCTTTTGGATTTTTAGACCCCAAATCAGTGTCAGTAGGGATTGAAATTGCCAGTATGCTAGAAGACCAAGCAATTCCTGACCGTTCCATGTATGATCACTTTGAAAACCAGCTATTCTGGCATGGAAAATGGTATCACTAAGCACTTTTTACACTGAATCTGAGCCACAGCTTCTGGGAATGTCCGGAACCACACGAAACATTTGATGTAAAGAAAGGGAACCAAACATGCTCAAGCAGTGGAAACTGTCCCATCAAACTCAATTCACTTAGAATTTACCACTGCAGTACATGCTGCCTTATATTTTATTTTTCCTGCACAAAAGAAAAAAGTCCTGTAAAGAACACTTCCAGTATCGATATAAAAGAGACATCTTTGAGGAATTCCTTAGAAGGCAAATACTGAGTCTTTACATTCATTGTACATAACATATATTTGATCATGCTGAGGACTTATGAAAAGAGGGTTCTAAAGATGAATCTCCATTACTGCCCACCCAAGAAAGGTTATCCCTCTGAAAATCACTCTGGAAAAAACATACCACAGTGGCAATAGTAGCAAAGAACAGCAGTATTTTACTACTCTTTTCTCTTTCTTTCCCCCTCTAATATGTATAAATGGTTTTATTACTTGCAATGAGCAAACATGAGTAAAAAAGCTTACCACAGCCACAAAAACTATTTAAATTAAATGCCTTAAGAAGACTGGTTAAGAAAAAATTGGCAAGTGGCATTTCTTTTGATGAGCATTTCTTTTTAGTGAACATTTCTTTTACTGTATTGCCCACTTAGATACATCATTCTGACTTTCCTTGGTCTTCATATTGCTACAGAGATTTTAATACTCATTCCCTATTCTGTAATACTGCTGGTACTAGTAGAGGACCCATAATAATATTCCTGGTCTGCTTAGTGTTTTCATAAAGATCAAAAAAAAGGTTTTTTCTCATAAACTAAAAATTGTTAGCATTAAAAATTTTAGTTAATGCTAATTTGGGACTTTTGATTTTATAATATATTAGCCCAAGTTATATCTAAAGATCCTAACACAAATATGGGTTTCTAATTTTCACTCAGGTTTTTTCATCTCCCTGCCTACTTCACTCAGGCTTCCATTTCAACCAAATTACCATATCTTTATTGAAGTCCTCCTCTTTCAGATTCACTCCCTGCTGAATTTCAACCTCCAGTGGTTCAAGCATTTTTTGCATATCGAAGTCAAATTGCTCCAATTCCTTCAAAGGAATGAATGGCTAAAGTGGGAGAAACAGAAAGATTATTTATTTAAAGCACACACTGCTTTTATTAGAAACAAAAATGAAAAGATGTCTGTTCTATCCCCTACTGTTAAAACAATGGTAGGTTTTCCATTACATTCAAAAATATCTACACCATGCAACTCAAAATACCCAAAGATACATGTAAAGATAGGAATTTATATAGAATTTCTATGCAGGCAAACAAAATAATTTTATGGTGAGTGAAAACAAAGGAAAGAAATAAAGACAGTCTCCCATTTGTGTGCAAGATAAAGTACAATTAACCTGTATAAGAACTATTAATATAAGAACTATTCATACAGCAACAAGCAATACCTTCAAATGAAAAAACCCTCTACTACAACCACTTGAGAAAATTTTCATTATAGTCTGGTTCAGTTTAGAGATTACTGCTCTCTCACAAAGAATAGCAAAAGTGCCAAGGGAATTATACAAAACCAAGGATAAAAAATCTCTGTGTAAGATAGCAATCTAATAATATTTCATTATATATATATATAACACAACAAAAAACAACAAAACTTCAATAAATATCTTTTGTTTCAAAAAGTCTCAAGAAAAATTCAGGACAAAAAAACCTGTCAATTAAACAAAATAGACTCAATTCCTCCAAAAAAAAATCACAGCATAATTATGGTGCTTTAGTTTAGGATTCAGTTTTAAATCCTCAGACAAGAGACTTGCCACTTATTAACAACAATACGCCTCCCTTTGTTCATCTGATATGTGAGTGCCTGTGAATAGTTTAATGAACAATAAACAATATATTTATTAAGTGCATTGCAAAGGATCAACAGAAAAAGCTTTCTTTTTCCAAAGCTTCAATTGCAAGAGCATGGAAAATAATCTCTATAATTCTTGCAGAAAATTTAGAATTAAAGGTAATTAATGCTTCATGATGTTACAGGAACTCTTGGACAAGCACCTGTCTCCCTCCTAAAGACATAAGCACGTTATGTTCTAACCAGTTCTCTTCCCTCCAGTATAATTAGTTATTCTTATATGCAAAAACTTGTAATGAAGATGGTAACAATCAAAATTAAGCAGCTAAAAGAAGAGACTGGATGTCAACCTAAATCTGTTCTCAGCTGTTACACAATGACCTGGAAGAAACACCTTAATTGTATCTGGTTGATTATTTTAATGACAAAGATTTTGCACACTTACAAACATTAATGGAAACAATAATGTACAATATTTATACAGAATAATACTTTGTTCAAAAATGTTCATCAAGGAGCTCAGAATTACACTCAGCAAGCACTTCAACTAAGGTAGAAATAATAGCAAACTACACAGGAATTTCTTCTCAAATGCTCTGAAGGATATTTTCTAAAGTACTTAAATCTCATTAAAAGACAAACCAACTAATAAAAGTGGAACATAAAATTTATCATCTCTGAAAAAGGCTAAAAAGGAAAGGAAAGTGGAAGGAAAAATATTAAATTGAATTCCTATAATTGAATGAAGTTCAAAGACCACTTGAAAATGCTGTCTCATTTCAGTACATTACAAACACTTTTGTTAATTCAGGACACAACAATTATATACCCCCATTTACTAACTTAGCAGATTATTCCTTATTTTCTTCACTGTTGTTCTGATAACTGTCATTATCTGAAAAGATATAACTAATTTAAAAACAGATGAGAAATTTTTGAAAACATGTTATGAGAGCTTTCAATCCCCTTGAATTAATGTTTTAACCTTTCACCAAGTGAATAAATTTTAGCTAAGGATGAAAAAAGAGAAAAGCAACCCACTTAGGAAACATAATATCACTCCATAATAACAACTTTTCAGCTCATGAAGCCGAAATCAGAACTAAGGAAAGTGCATTTACCTACATTATACAGGTAGAAAAAACAAGGCACCCAGCAATTTGGTCCTTTATCCAAATGCAAGTCAGCAGAACCATCGATAATTCAGACAAGTGTTTTCCTCTCTATCTGATGCAACACTTATTATCAGAGGTATCCTTTGTGAATCATATCCTAGCTCTCCATTCCCCAAGGTCCTGGAAAAGGTCTCCATAATTCTAATTCACCATTAAAACTGTGTGCTGTAGTAATTTCTCTCAAATAATTTCATAGGACCCTTTCAAAGGCTGCATCAGCCCTGTATTCTTACAACATCGTGGAAGGGCAAAGTAAAACTGAGAGAGAAATCCAGACTGCAGATAGCAGATGTTCAGAGCAAAACCATCAGACAACACAGTTGTTTGGGCTTTCTGCCAAGATGTCCTCAGTCTACAGTTTGTACTTGTCTAAGAAGTAGGTGAGAAGCACACTGGAATGGCTGAAATATTACTGATGGCCATTAGGGAAAAAAAAGTTACCTTTATTCAGAGGACATATTGGTTTTCTTGTTTCAGAAATGAAACCTAAATAAACCCAAAGATCCACAAAGATGTGCTGGTTAGGCAGGGTACTGAGCCCTGAACAGACCCCAAACAACTCAGGAAAACCATGTCTCTGCTTATGCTTTTTGCAAAGCTTATTTCCTGCTTTGCCGTGGATCCTTTGTGCATTTATTTCCAGTGTTATTACAGTAATCACCAAAAATACTTTAGATCAGGATCTATGAATTCCCATTTTCCTATATACCAACCTATGTGATTGCCTGACTTAAACTGCTGAATAGCTCTTCACAATAAAGGCAGCAAATATAAAGGAGAAAGTAGGTGGCTTGTGTCCTTCTTCATTCCAATTCAGAAGTTACATTCAGTTGGCTAAAAAGTACCTAAACCATACTGAACTGAGATTCAACAATCAAACTAGTTGTACAAATGAGCAGCTGAAGTACAACTGATACCATCTCTAGCTACCCATTTCTATCTCAGACCTTGGTGAATCACAGACTCGAAGGAAAAGGCTGAGATCATTTAATGAAAAATTAGCTCCCAAAACCTGATAACTTTAAGAAGTCAAAGAGTTTTACTAATTCTCAGATGTTCGGGTTTTGTAAGTTAATGAAGTAATCATTCTTACATTCACATAGTCAGTGAATACTTCTAATTGTGAAACAGTGAAAAATTACCTTAATGCCACAACCACCAAATCTTAACACTTAAAAAAATATATATGTATATATAGTTACAGTCTGAATTGTTTTCCTTTAAAAGCTTAGTTTTTGGAGAAACTGCAGCTCACTATGTAGTTGCAATTGTACGCCTTATATAAATACCATTTTTCAATGCATCTCCTTACGGAAGGAAGTCCTCCTACCTTTCCACTCTTAATTCTCTGTGATATAGCTGCAAGTCGCTGGTTGAGCTCTGAGAGTTTAGGCTCTATTACTTTCCTGCAGTGATCCCCACGGTTTGTCATCAAGTGCATCGCCTGGTCACGCACAGATTCCACCTTTGGATGAATGTCATTCAGCTCAGCCTTTAAGCGCTACAGTCCGTGAGCAAGAGACAGGGCTTGAAGTTAGTAATAAATGCAAAGAGAGAGAAAGAGAGAGAGAGAGAAAGTGTGCAAAGGAATAGGGAGCAAAACCACAAAGCAAATTCAGATAATTATGCACGAGTGTATAAATCCAGTAGAAATACATTAGACAACATTCCCTCTCATGTCCCTCAAATTTACAGGAGGAACGTATCTACATGTCTGTTTTAATAACTCCTAGAGGAAATTCATGGTGATCGTTATTTCTAGGCAGGTTCTTATCTGCAATAATATTGCAGCATATTTCAGGATACACCAAATTATTCTATGTTCCTAAAGCTAGAAAGAGCTGCTAATTCATGTATGATGGAACTGGATGTATTGTTCTTGCTTTCATTACTGTATATGGCCATAGTTCAGGCAAGTAAAAATGATCAGATGAAAAACTGGTAATTTTTTCTATAAATCTATTAAAAAAACCCAACCAACCAACCAATCGAAAAAAAAAAGAAACAGAGGGGAAAACCTTTATCCTCTGCAATGGAAATCTTTACAGTAGATCCCAGTATGGGCACAGGCAAAAAAAAAAAAAAAAAAGCAAGGCATTTAGGAATCTTAGACACAGTGGGCATTAATTACATTTCATTGTCTGCATGAAATGCTTTTGTGCAATACAAACATATACACCGATATTGGTGTCAAAGATAATTTTACTTTGCATCTGATGGTGGCAAAATTGTTCATTCAACTATGAAAGCCAGTCCCGTAATCCTGCTGGGATCAATGAGGCATTGATTTATGCTCTGCCTTGGAATTTGTAAAGTTTTGCTTTAGTAAATGGCATCATTATGTTAGTGTCAGCAATACAATTCTGATTTTGGTTTGCAAACTGTTCTTCAGATAGTATGCCCTTACCATGGAGTTCAAAGTTTTCACACTGATTTCAGAAGGAAAAAAAGATCCATATAGATAATAAAGTTGTTTATAAAGAAGATATTTTAAAGTAGATACTTTAGAATTCATATCCACACTGCAAGCTAATTTTTTACCAGTTGGTCAAATGATGCAATTGGCCAATTAAAACCTTCTGAGCAACACACTAACCCATGATGATATAGCTAGTTCACCATACAGTATCCTTGTCTGTGGTGCTGGTCTGGCATCAATGAAAACAGTGTATAGAATTAAAACAATCATATAACAGAGATACCACAGATATTGGAAAAGTATCACAGAAAAACAGAAATACAATTAAAAATGAAGGATACAGAAAGGAAGAAAAAAGGAGTTTTTTAACCAGAACAAAACTTTGTGTTTAAGGAGTATTTTCCAGCAGACATATGTTTAATAAGCTGCTGTTCTACTCACCAGGAAGTCCCCAAGACTTATAATAACAATCTGTTTTTATTTCTGCAGGGATTTAACTTTGGTAATACAGAGAAAATTTATTAAGTAATCTACAAGCTGCCAGAGGGTAGCTTTATAACAGGAAAAAAAAAAAAAAGAATGTTAATCAATTTGTGATACCTTTCAAATTATGCTAGTTTTGACACAGTCCTTTTTAGAATAAAATTAATGTTTTCCAGAAAATCACATTTTTTTTACCTTAAGAATTTCCTCTTTTTGCTGGGGTTTTTGTTTATCAGATTCATCCAACAGTATTTCAGCACGATACATCCAAGTTGTGACATTAGCTACATTCTGATCAAAAGCCTCCATGTGCTTTTGATATTCCTGTATGTGGAAAAGGTAAATACTGCATACAAAAAATGTAATCAGAACTGAAATAGCAGCTGTAATTATACCAACTGTGGCAAACATGCACACATTATGACATGATGAAAACTTGTTTATTTTACACAGTAACTGCTTGTTCTGTGAAGGATAGAATGTGTTGTTTATTTGCTTCACTTTATATGTGAAGTGTCTTTAAAAAGACATTCTAGGAGAGAGAGAGAAGATTCCAAAGTGACAGGCGGGAGGATGATAAAATCACAGCAAGACTCGGGTGACTGCAGTCAGCAAGGCTGCTGAGAGGATCAGGAAGCTGTTAGACCTGCTGGAGGCGGAGAGAAGAGTTTCCCAAAAATGAGGTACAGAACTCATTTTGGAAAGACAGTACGTTGACTGAGACTCAGATGGCAACAAGGATGCACTTGCAAAGTCACAATCAAGAACGGGAGCTTTGTACTTAAACCCCATATTTACATTTCATCTAACTTCTCTGCTTTGAGGTTTGCTTTGTAAAGAAGCTATTCTAGTTGATATTCTGACAAATCTTCAATTCTTTACTTAATTTAAAACCAGTCTTCTTTGGTGAGCACACTAGAATGTGGCTCATGCATGTCTCACGCAATACATGTGTATAACCACACACCTGAGATCAAAGGTGCTCAAAACATTTCTTCTGGCCCCCAAATGCATGTTCCTTTATTTTACACTGTTCTAAAATTGGTAAAAAACACAACTATCTCTCTTAGAACATTTTTTCATGGGCTCTAGTAAATATTGACCATAGAATCCAAAGCAGAGGAGAAATACAACAATATATAACTATATCAATCTTTAAACTCCATTATATGCTTCTTACAGTCAGTCCCACATGGAATCTGTGCACCTGCATCACACTGAATGAAATGCTCAAGTTTTCCAGATACTGTCACTTGCACATACAGCTGAGGAAACCCTGTAGTGATGCTGCATACCCACAGCAGAAGCATTTGACAGACACTAGTGGAGCTCTAACATATTAAGTTTTGAAGAGCTATGATAAAGGCTAACACACCCTGAGAATCCCTTTGGTTTCTCTATGTTGAAAATGTATTCCCATGCTCTCAGGAATACAAACTGCACACCAGATTTCCCAAGCCATTCTGTTAGCCTAATGGTTAAGACTCTTCTTTGTTCAAGGGTTCAAGCTGTCATCTCTTTATGACAGAATGAATTTAAAGGTACAAAAAAGTTATGTGACTATCAGTAGTTTGAAGCAGCTGGGGCTGAGGCTCCTGAATCTGTACTAAATGTGTATTAGGGATTTTAATTTCTACTAGGCTTAATCCAGTCCCATTAAGAAATCATCCCCTTCTAAACATGTCCTATAAAACTGTCCAAGGGAAGATCAAGAAGTTCTGAAAGATGGAATCAGTCCTTTAGCACATCAGGTGTGCATTCTGAACAGAGTTTCTGATTTAGTTGCCTCTGAAATTAATCAAATTCACACACAGGAGACCTACCCTTTGATCAAACCAACTTGCAAGTGGAGATTTACTTCCCAGCTGTACTATTCCAAACAGAAATGTTAATGCAGCCAAAAGCAGCTGAAGTTGTTGGCATCAATACCAAGACTCACTCGACTTATTGACTGTTTCTTTCACTTGATTCGTATTAAAGTAGTCTTTGTCCTTGGGGCTAAACTTCATTTCATTTATTAGGAAAAAAAAAATCCAAACCAAAACAGCCTAAAAACAAGAGAGAGACAGGAACGGGAACGACTAACAAGATTCCACTCTGCAAGCAATCAGATTCCTAAAACACACACAAAGTACTAAACACCAATCAGTGTGATGGTCTGTGTACCTGTGTATTCAATAAGCACAGTCCAGGGCACCAGAAAAAGCACTGCTATGAGGTTGGGAATGTACAATGGAAACCAACATTTCCTCTGTGTGAACAAACGCATTCTCCTTACCAGTAACAGTTTGAACCATTCCTCAGCACGTGAAGTTACTGCTATCCAGTTGCTGTTCAGCAGGCTGAGTTTATCCTCCACTAGACTTTCTTTTCCTTTCAGCACCGTCTTCAAATTCTCTCCTAAATCACTGATGCTCTTAAGATGGGCCTGGCGTTTCTCAATCTCCTTCCGGGTTGCCTATATGAGCAGAATAAAAAATAAAAGTTCATTCTCCACACTATGAACATGAAATATAAAAACAGGCAGCAAGTTCATCCTAGAACACACAGTCTTGCTTCCTATAGGAAGGGAAAGCGTTCCATGAAGAGCAGTAAGTACAAAGCAAATTGTTTCTCTTGAGATCTGATAAAACTGCAAATATTCATGTTCTCATGAACTTTTTTGGTGATAACTTAATTTTAAAAAGTGTGAGTTATCTCTCATTTCAGTGTTTAAAATATACTTTCAATACTTAATTATTTAAAAATAATCCATGATTTATAATATGCATACAGAAATGTTTAAAGTTACTTTTGATATAATGAAGTTGTATAGTTATCAAATAGCAAATAAAGCATACATAATAAATGGGACAATAATAAAACATCATGATGACATCTTAAGGCTTAGAAAACTCCACTGAAAATATTTTCTAATGAAATATTTTATTACTTTAATATTTTTCAATGCAATCTTTTTCAGAAGAATCCATGTTCTTTTCTCCTGTTAAATGTTTTCTAGTTGTAGAAATGTGTATTTTCATTACATTTGCTTAGACTTCATTCTGCAAACTAAAATACTAAGCTAAGCTATTGTCTGTAGCATTTCTAAGCTTGTATGACTAAAATACATAGGTAGTGCTATAAAATCAGATTTCCAGCATCTCTTCCCACTATTATCTTACCTTATAGATCTAACTGATATGTAAGGTTACATAATTTACTCATTATTAATGTCTTAATATTTGTTGCAAAATGCAAGAAGTCTGTCAAAAGGAGCAAATCCCAATGTATCTGGACAATATGTAAAAAAGCAGGAGTTGAATACTAAGTACTGAGAAGACTCAGTGCAAAGGACAGCAGTCTTGGTGAATACTCAAGGAGAGGCACAAATTCCTTACACCTAATTTCACATACAACAAGTTTTATGAGAGAAATTTATCTGAGATCCTTGGCACCTGATAACAATGATCCAGGCATATAAGACCTCTGCTTATAAAACAAAACTCCAGTTAGAAATGAAGTGTTCCAAACTGAGCACAAACAGAAATCAGGAGAAAAGTAAGAAGCACTAATCTCCAGAGACACCGAGAAACTTCAGAAGTTTCTCACAAAGACTTGAATATAGTAAGAGAAAAACCACTTCCAAACAAACAGCAATCACATTTCTTCCATCTCAGGATCAATCCTGTTATTGCAGAAGAACTCCACCTTTATCTCCTCCGCACTATCACATCTCTCATGGCCACACATCAGTATAATTTTATTGATAAATGTTTTGTTAGTGAAAGTGGAATTTTCTTGTTGTAAAGACAGTATAGAAATTATTCTTTTTGGTAGAATACAATCTTAACAGCCTCTCTAATTTACTTGGTGCAATCCATGATTTAAGCTCACTTCCTATGCTTAACAGAATTCATCATCTAATTTTGTAATGTTATTTCACAGAAAAGGTCTTAGATTTGCATTTTATTTATTATGAGAAATTTTCTACGTTCTATCAATTTTCTTAAATATAGAGGATATGTAATTGAGCCAGGACATGATTAATGCAAATTATTAACTATATACTACATAATTATAGAATTTGAAAGGGAAAGTTTCAAATTTCAGCAGGTTTTCTCAGGTTAAAGAAAAACATGCCTTCCTCTAGTACTATTTCATCTGTTACACAGCAGGTGCAGAGTGTCATCATAAAAGAAGACTAACACAAGGATTGCAATTTACCTCCAACTCAGGATGGAAAACTTTGATCAGCTTTATTACTTTTTCTAAACAATTTACTTCCATTCAGAAAAGAATCCCTGAAGCATATTTACCATGGGCTGTGGTTGCCCTTGCATTTTGCAGGTACGAAAATGCAGACCAATCTTGGGCTACATAAATAGCTATTAATGCCGACCACTAAACAGATGGTTTGAATAATTAAATGTCTATTAAATAAAACATCTACCCAAAAAATCCAGATGTGTAATTCCCTATGTGTAAAAAGCCAGCGTAACTGTGCTTTGACTGATCCCAGGAGTTACTCGTTTCAAAGTAAAGAAATAACATAAAAAAAAGACTTGGTGCACCTCTGGGCAATATGAATTTTAACACTCCTAAGTAATTGCAAGGAAGGGACATGAGCTAAGTAAATCGCATTTCTCCTCAGCCTCTTAATAAATCATTGTGGCCTTCAACACAACATCAAAGTGAGAAAGTCATCTTCCTCAGTACTTCAAATCTCAGTTATTAAAAGTTCTTATGTATATAATACTGAACCCACTGAATACAGCTGGAAATAACACATAACAACTTCAATAACACACGTGTGTTTGGTTTTGAGTTTGACATCTCATCATTATATTCTTCAGAATTCTCTTTTTCTTTCCAGTATGACTGGACAGTGACAGTCTACATATACTTAACTCACTGCAATATAACAGATAGCAATGGTAAATTTTCTATAAGGAAAACCCCCAAAGTACTATTATTAATTCAACATTATATAAAACAGTTAAAAAAATGTCATGATAGCAGGATTTAACTAAGATTATTTCCCTAAAACAAAGGGAACAGCTTTTAAAATATATTAATTTTTAAAGAACACATTCCACACAACCTTGCTGGATTTAAACTCCTTTCTGGTTGCCATACCATCAAATTACACTCCAGCTGTTTATTTGAAAATATATAAGAAAGATGCAGACTTTCAATTTTAACTAGAGGATCAATAGAATCATCTGTGGAAGTTAAGAATAACACCTTAAAAAAACCCAAGCTCCCAAATTCCAAATACCACCACAATGGGTGCAACACGAAACTTTAACAAATAAAGTCATGAAATTCTTCCCAGAAGGATTAAGCAATTTATACGTTTTGATTTTGTGTGTTTAAAAGGGTGAAACTATGTAAGATAAATAAAAGAGATAAATGTTAGAAGTGTGGAAGAAGCTAATTTTCTGACATAATCATGGAATCTTGGGGAAACTGATATATGTAAACAAAAGGTTGAATTTAGCATCGTAACACCCAGAATTCAGTTGAAGCTGTGAAAACTCATCAGCCATGTTGAACAGATTAAATTCAGTCTGCTAATTATCATCATAGTGAAGTCATTACATTCACTTTTTTTTTTTTTCCTTAGGTCTAGTATATTTATCTATAAAAGAAAATTTTATTTCATTGTATATTATCTGCTGGAAAAGTTCCATAAATACTTTCAGGAGAAACATCTCCACTAAAATGTGTATACAAATTATACAGATTATGTTAAGGAAATGCATACATATACGATCCTTACGTATTCCTCTATGTAGGCTCACATCTACTAGCAGACACAAGAGTTAAGATGGTGGGAAACTCTCTCCATGCAAATTTCCATTGTTAAATGCCTCTTTGGAAGAAACTCCTGCACTTCCAGTTTTCTGAAGTACCAGTTATGGCTATTTCGTGCAGGATACCATAATGAAAATTCTTTGACACAAAACCCTCATTTGTTTCACTGAATGAAAGGTTTCCTTTGCTTTTAAAGGAACTATCATTTTTTTCTCACTTGTCTTTAGGAGAAAAATGCTCGTAATCTGCCTTAATCAAAACTGGATGATCACATCATCATGGAACTGCCAGGATCTGAACACCTCCAAGAGAAATGGCATCTGGGGTTCCTGGCACCCAGCAAATGACATCAGGAGGAGGAGAGTGGGAGAGAGAAAAGACCAGCTAACTTCTCTAGTTTATTTCATCAAAACCTCAGAAAGGAGTGTAAAATAGAAGCTGTATTTTTTTAAAAAAAACAACTTTGGATGGGCTGAAGCCCAGGGAGAAGTCAGATCATTCTTCAAGATGTAAAGGCATAGGAAAAAGCTTTTCTGAGAATTTATAAGACATCTGCAGTTGCTTACAATATTATTTTACCCACTTTGCATATGGATCCATAGGATAACAGGATGAATCATGTTAGAATAAATATTTCTCTGTGCAGATATTTATACTTTGAGTGGAGTTCACAGTTCTGTCTCTGACCCCACTGAACTGTGACATATTCTTTATCTTTCAGTTTACTAAAAAATACTTACAGGGGGTTTTGGTACAACTGTTTTGGTTTTCTTACTTGATGGTTTTGGTTTACTGTAATGGCTTTTGTACCTCTCTCCCATCATAGAATACTAAAAATTAATTATGTTTTAAAACAAAAGCTGCATAGAAATGGCTTTTTCTGAGGCTGGTGGTGCAGAGGGCTTCTGAAATTTAATTTATAATGATAAAACTACCATGTATCAAGTTGAACTGCTGATGTTTTTTCAAACAAACCAGAATTGTAACTAAATGCAGAAAATATTTTAATCACACTAGTCATTAATGTATACAGATTAAAAAAATAAACAGCAATGAATGAGCGAACAAAAGTTCTGTGTGCCTCCACATTACCTCTGTGTGTAGATTACTTCTAAGTAAACTTTACAATTTGAATCTTTCTAAAAGAAATGAGGTGGCTCAGCTCTCACAGGTGGATTACAGAATTAATCAGAAGCTGACATTATGGTCTTCTCAGTGGTTGATAATACATATTTATTTGTTTATTCACAGCACATCTTTTATTTTGATTGCATTTAGGCCACTGACTATGAATCTGTTGACATGATTTCCAGTTTGTCTTCTTTTATGGAATTTACTGACAGAAAATATGTTGCTAAATGTAATTCTAAGTACTTCAAGTCAACTTTGTACTCACTGGCATTACACGCTGTGTTAAAAATCAGATTAAAGCATTGGCAGACTCATACTGCTGATAGTAGGGAATGATACAGAATTTTCCTGGTAATACCATCTGCCATTTCCTTTTTAAGAACATGGTTTCCTGGCAATCTAATTCTTATCAGTCCAGTTCCTGATTAAAAGACAAATAAACCCTGCAGTAGTTAATGTCTTCAGTGATAAATATGTTCACTAAATCAGACTTCTAATTATAAGCGGATTTCTAATATACAATGTTTAATGACTATCTTTCCACCCACATGCCATTTTTCTTATCTATTATAACAGAACTGAATTCAAATGGAAAGATTTAGCTTGTCTCTACTGAGCAGAAAGGCAGGATTTACAGTCTTCAGTATATTGCCCATCTCAATTCACATCACTCAGCCAAGTTTTTTGTTCCATCCTTGGAAAAATTCTAGGCAAGAACAAATAAGTAACACACTTCCCTCGATGTCCAGATTAATGCTCTGTTTCATTAACATAATTGCGTACTGAAGATGGACATTCCTTTTTATTTCTAGGTGTTTATACCCTGAAGAAAATGTTCACATATATGATTTTTATTTCTTTTTCTTTTATTCTAAACTCTGTAATTATCTTTGGAACCCTCTGAGTTATTTCAACTTTAAGAAGTCTACATCTATTTTTTGTGAAAATGAATTAAAAATAAGTGCATTAATACATATAATGCTTCATCATGCTGTAAAGAAAAAAGATTATGAGCTCTCTGCCTAGATGCATTGACAGCACCACACATCCAATTTTCAGTTCATTCATACTATTGAATTCTTCTCTCTCCCCCTCCATTTTCCAACTTAGTTTTTCTGCAGACTTTTCTCACAATGGGAATCTGTTGGGCTTAATTCATCTCCCAGTGCATTCCATTAGATTGGTTACCGTCTCTGGCAGCCTACTTACCTGGGAAGTCCAAAGCCCAAAGCTGTGACATCAATCACTGATTGACTCACACTGTGAGTCTCTGGTTGTGGGGACTAAATTATTGATGTATGATTTTGTGTGATGCCTGAGTGAAATCCACCCAGGAATATCAGCATCGTACTTATTTATGAAGTCCCCACAAGAATTTTAAAGTCACCAGGATAAAATGCAGCACTTTCTGCCTCCTAGTGGGAGAAGATTCTTCAGAAAAAAGTATAATCCACATAATTTCTGCAAATATTTACATTTGGAACGCTAGGATTTGCCACCTATAACATCTGTTGGATTGCTCAAAATTAAGTCTGCTTATGTATATGTGAATATTGGTTTACACTTCAAAAAAAAAAAAAAAAGAATCCTAATAATGGTATTCTGAAAGCCCCTCAGTACATACATACTTCTCTCATTCTTCTTCTGAGCAGCTGCTCTCACCCAAAGTTGTTTGCTTGTTTTTAGTTTAGTGGTGAACTGACTGGAGGTGAAGAGCTGAGGGATTATACGAAGCTGGACAGCAGTGAAAGCTTTGGGCAGGATTTGAAGACAAAATACACTTTTCACCAGTTTTTCCTGCCAAGCTTTATGCATCAATTCCTTGTAAGAATTACAATACTCAATGGCATTCTATAAGATTATTAGAAGGAGTGGTTCCCATTTGATATATTTTTTCATGTTAATATTTATTTTAATTAGCTCTTGTTACCTTTTCTGATTGTCTTTAGATAAAAATACATTGTACTTGTTGTAGCAAGCTTAAGACATAACAAAGACTTCCCACTGTGTAACTGCACTGATCATCAGGCTTTAGGTCCTAATTATGCAACTTCTGAAGCACTAAGCTTCATATCTAACAATTAAATTGTACTAAGGACAAATCTTTCTCTGCAAGCTGAAGCTATATACATCTGGATCAACTTTCCTGAACATGCATACATGCAGTGTATGCCTCTGCTTCAGAAGAACTGCACAGTGTAATTAAACAAAACCAAAGAGTATTTTTATTTTACTGACTGCGTAAATGGCCTGAATACCTAGCAGGTTAGTTTAGGGACATGAAACCAATATGATTTTCTAAAACATCTCTTAACAATCTGACACTTTATGCCTTTTTATGGCTGTTAACAGTGGCTGGAAAGCTTCACAGGAGAAAAGCACCTGGGGGTGCTGGTTGACAACTGGCTGAACACAAGTCAGTGCGTGCCCAGGTGGCCCAGAAGGCCAATGGTACCAGCAATAGTATGGCCAGCAGGACTAAGGAAGTGACTGTCCCTTGTACTCTGCACTGGTGAGGTGTCATCTCAAATCCTTTGGTCAGTTTTGGGCTCCTCAATACAACAAAGGTGCTGGAGTGATTCCAGAGAAGGGCAGTAGGTCTGGTGACGGGTCTGGAGAGTAAATCACATAAGGAGCAACTGATGGAGTTCAGGTTGTTTGGCTCCCTAGAAAAGGAGGCTCAGAGGAGACCTTATCACTCTCTACAACCACCTGAAAGGAGGTTGTAGAGAGGTGGGAGTCAGACTCTTTTCCCAAGCAATGAGTGACAGTAGAAAATGAAATGGCTTCAAGTTCTGCCAGAGGAGGTTCAGTCTGGACATCAGGAAGAATTTCTCCATTGAAAGGGTGTTAAGCATTGGAATGGGATGCCCAGGGAAGCAGTGGAGTCACCACCAACCCTGGAAGTGTTCAAGAAGCAATTGGACGTGGCACTTAGTGCTATGGTTTATCTGTCATGGTGGTGTTAAGCCAAAGGTTGGACTTGATGCTCTAAGAGGTCTTTACCATCCTTAATGATTCTATGATTCTAAGATCACAGTATCAATTGAAAGGAATGAGAAACACTGCAAAAACATCACTGTAGGAAAAGCTGCAAGTGAAAATGAGAAAACATCAGGCAACAACAGGAGAGAACAATGGGGTTTCTATGGATTTAGGTTTTGATTTGAAAGAGAAAGCAGTAGTCAAAGCAGCAATTGTAAGCTAATAAGGGCAAAAGTTTGATATTTTTGGATACCACTTTTAAAATACAATCATTCTTAGAGACTGATGACCAAATTCAAACTGATGGTCAGTTCCAAACCTCACAAAAGACTACCATTTTATTGTTATTATTCTCCTATTGTTATTTGCAAACCATCAGTGCATTTTAAGGATAAAGACACTTTATCAAGCTCAGAAATTTGACAGGGGCAGCTAGAGACTGAAAAAAAACCTCTCAGAAACCCAAACTACAAACCACCAGTACCTCTAAACTGCGCTGTCTTTAAAAAAAAAAAGAGTAATGCTGCCTGTGTTTTATTCATGACTATTTCTATAATGCATGGTGAAACTGGTAAAACAGCCTAAAATGCTGCACACAATTGTTTGGGATTTTGAAGCTTGGGATAATGTTGAGCAAAGTTTGGTCTAAAATGCAGATTTTAGTACATGTGAACAAGGATGATTTGCTTTGTTTATGTTCTCAGATTGGACTTTTATTACATATGCAGAAAATAAAATAGATCAGCTAGTGCTGTCTTAACACCACACAGAGATACTCTGTTTTATTTAGAACTCTTGCATTCCCCAGTGTTTCTGTAAGATGTTTACCTAAACTGTGATTGTGAGGAAAGCTTTGGTTTAGGCTAGTTTTAACCTAAAATATGAGTTCTCATGGAAGCAGAAAGCCTCTGAATGAAAACGAATGAGCTACAAATCTAAAAGAGTAAGAAAACAAATATCCTGCCTGCTATCAGAAAAAGTGAAATATATATTGTTCTGGCATCCTTATTCTTTCATCTACCATTTAATACTTTTCTAATCATGAATAGAATGGAGTGAGCAAGGGATCTCTACTTAGATGGATACTGGGTGGATAATTTCTTGTAGTCCACAAAATTAAATTCTAACTTTAAATTCATCCCAGTGAAGATCAGTGCTACAGGAAGATGAATTGTGCTAGTGATATCTGCAGAAACAAGCTGGTTCAAACTTTTCTGAGCGTTAATGACATAACGTTTACGAAGTCCCACTAATTAAAAGGCCAGAACTTTAAATTCTTTTTCTTTATCAGGAAAGAAATCTATCTTTCTGTAATATGCCTATGTGTGTGCTACATTGTTACCTTGCCCCAGGCAATTTCAGCATCCAAATTGCTCGGCATCCCCTGCGCAGCTGATCTCTTTGTCAATTCTGCATCTGTTGCTGCAAGCCATTCGGTCATAGCATTAATTTCTTTTCGTAGTTTCCGGGACAATTTCAAGCATTTTTCCAACTCTTGCTTCTTTTCTGTCACCTACAGAAAGAAAACGTGTGGTTATTAACCCTCCAGTGAGAGAGGCCTAATGACTTTTATACATCATTTTCTGTACGCCACTTTTCAATAAAACCTGAATTTGCTATTTCACAAGCAAAGGCACACTTTAATACAGTTAGATCTTACCTTAGTTCTCTCAGTATCAGTAGTTTTGCTGCTGGAATGCAAACATCCACAATGAAATTATGTCCATAAAGACCCACTGAGTCTGAACCAGAAGCAGACCTCTGCAAACCTCCTCCTCTGTTTTGATGTTGTGTGCAGCAAATTAATTTGGAACAACTGAACAAACAGGCTTTTCTTGAGACACAAAACAGATGTCAAAACCTGTCAGAGCATATTTTAATATAGGTGCCCACATAGGGATAGGGCTTCCTCAAGGGGTTTTTCTATGTAGCTACACAGAAAGTTAAAAATATCAATGAAAGAAACTCCCAAATCTTGAAACACAAAAGTCACTCAATAATGTCAAACTACGGCAGCACAGTTAACTTCGGGGTTTTAATTTTTAGATATGAAGTGCTATGGACAACCTCTGCTTTATTTGTAAGATTCTTTTAAGTGTGTTATATGGTACCTGGAAGAACGCCCTGAATTTTGGTGCAACCTGGAAGAATAGGAAAAATACAATCTTTCCTGCAAGCCCCTAAAAATCTTCAGGGAGACAGAGAAAATGATCCACATAATTAGTAGAGAAGGCAGAGAGGAAATGAAGAGATCTCAGATAGAAAACTACACCACAAGAGACATTACACAACTAGCAGTCAGAAAATACAAATTAGTAAATTATATTGTGATGAAGTTTAAAAAAGCCTGATCAGGAGAATTAAAAATGTCCCATAAATCACTAATATTTAAAAGAAATTACTAATCCTCTTGCATGTCAATTAGTATTCAAGTAAGATTGCAGCCACTGATTTGTATTTAAACATTTTTAAATAGAAAAAAATGTTCAGAGTGGCATCAGGAATTCAAAACTGGTCTCAGTATCTGCTAAAACTATTCTGGACTTGGCCAATGAGAACAAGTAGTGGTACAATGATCAAATTGATTCCTAGCTCGACTGCCAAGGAGAATTTGAAGTTCTAAAATGTAATAGGATGTTACAAGGTTAGGTACATGGCTTTTGCTATCCCTGAGTAAAGAGATCAGATTTGCCCAGGGAATAAGCAGTAAAGTGTGCCTTATAATTTATTATCCCACTGTAGAGGTTTACTACTAAAATCTCAGAAGATTTCTTCTTCACTGAATATGCTTTATGTGCTTTCTTGCGTCCCATATTTATTAAATGAGACCACAGAACTTATAGTCAGGCCAAGAGGTAAATTCCTGGGAAGGACCATAAAATTCAGCTTTTCAGAGCTCTGTTCACACAAGGAGAAGCCAGGAATGCACATGTTTTTCACCTCTTCTTCTGAACAGTCATAATAGTAACTGTAAATACTATTTGCAGGTATTTAGCAGCAATACAATGCAAAGTGATTTACCCTGAATGTGCTATTGCCTGTCTAAGAATTGTAAACACATGGTATATTAAAAAGGAAGCTACTGATACATGTCAAACAGAAAGAAAATATTTGTGTGGCTATATACATCTCTAAATTCTGTTTATTACACAAACAATACTACAATATTGCCTGATATACTGTATATATCCAGAGGTTACTGATTCATCTGTTTGTTAGTATTTCAAATGTAAAGATGTATTTTCTAAAGAAAAATAGGAAACAGTGCCCTCTAAAGGCTTTCTGGGTCACAAAATGTGATTAAAAGGTATTTTATATATGAGAGGACCACTTGAAGCAGTACTTACAAAATCACACAAATGAGTCTGCGCTTGAATACATGTTTTTCCCTCAGAGCATACATCTCAGTCCTGAGACTTAGCATTAGTTATAACTATTATTAGTTTCCTTTTAAAAAAGACTTGATGTCTCACTGCAATCAATTAGGGTTAATAATGCCTAACCAATTCTTTTATTTCTTCTTCTACTGTGACTTTCTCTAAAACTGTTAACTACCATGCCATGGAGAAGCAAATGTGGGAAATTACACCTAGGACAACAGAGCTTAACACAGCACTGCAGATTTTGGAGACACATTCATTTGCAGGATGGCTCACTTTCAGACCACTAATGGCTCCCTAATGGCACGTTTTTATCCCTTCATTAGTTAAGAGAGGTTTCCTATAACAACGGCACCTGTTTGCTGTTAAGTTAAACATAATGTAGGAACAAATGCCACAGTTCTTTCTAAAACATATTATCCAATCCCAAATGACACCTATCCACACCTAATGAAGCAGAGTCTTCAGTTTTCTTGACATTCAAAGGATTGACGCCTCTTACTACCTCACCTCCTAGTAAGAGAGAACTGTTTGAATTCAGATTCCCAGAAGTGCATTATCTCTGTCAAAGTAACACAACTCTTATTGTTTTATCATACTGCAGTCAGCAGAGTTTGATTCTCATTACCTGTTTAAAACCACATACTGACTCTCAACACTACCATGGGCTCATTTCCCTAGCTATTAATAATTTATTATTTGAATAATTTATAATGTAAAAAAATTAAGAATTTGCATCCTGTCCAGTTTTGTACATTTGAGGTATATAAATTTTAGAAATAAACAGACAGGTGAATCTGTCATTCGCAATCTTCAGTCATGTAGTCACAGCACCAAATTTACTCTAATCCTACAGTTTTTAGGAGTTCTGTGAATAGTTCTAATGAGGGCAAGAGGAAGAACACACGTTAATGAAGGATAGTTGTTAACTGAATTATTTAAACAAAGTCTTCTTTAGGACAACGCCACAACTACTCTTCAAAGCTCCAAGGTCCTTGTAAGAGCATTGTCCTTCACATAATTGATAATGTATAACCAGAATAAAAGGCCTTTATGGACTGTGATATGATATACGATTTTTTTCTTCCCCCAACCATACTCTTTTTCATATTGGTTAGTAGTCTATCCTTCCTACTCTCTGTGTAGCTGACTTTCAGGAAAAAATTGAGTAAAAACCATTTTCCCATTGGGAAGTAGCTTTCCTATTACAGTGAAAATGCAATTCAGAGTTACTCTTGACATTTTAATCAGGGAATGATTAAAATAAAAACTGACCACATGCACGATCACGACTGCAGAAGCCACAAAGCACAGTGGTACACAGATGCCTCCTGAGGCTGAGGCTGCAGAGGTAAGACCTTTATGGTCAAGAGGTTTCTGAACAGCAAGAAATGGAAATTATATACTTTAAGACCTGTACAATCAGAGGCAGAAGGAAATTAAGAGGCAGAACTCTCTTTTATGAAGCAGCTCTTTAAGTAAAACTTCATCTAAGTATTTTTCTGGCTTGCAGTGCTTCGAGATAAGTGATTGTTTCAGCATTCACATGAAACAATGTCCCCCATTTGACCTCTAAAAAACAGTGAACTAGTAGAAAAAATAATTAAAATATGAAAAGGTATAATTTTAAACTGTTATAAAAGAATTTTTTATTTTCCTAGATTTTTTTTTTCTCAGAGCAACTGAATAGCCATGCTGGTGTTTGACCCCATTCTTTCTGTCCCACTGTTTAGAAAATGGGAGAGCCTTGAAAGGAACTGATGACCACCCCCAACCCCCCGACTCCCCCCAACATTTACTTACCATACCAAGATTATTCTTCACTTTACCAGGTACAAAGAGCACACAGTTTTGCATTAAAAAGACAGAGCTTACCTTTGCACCCAATTCATTATATTGCAACTTCAAAGCTGTAAGCCTTTCATCCAGTTCCTTCGGGTTCTCTGTCTGCTGCTTCTGAACAATCTGCCTCCCAGTTTTTATCACTGTTTCCACTTCAGACTTCACCTCACTCAGGTTTTTATATAATTTCTAACCAAATAGAAATATAAAAATGAAACACCACCATTAAAATATGAAAACTAGAAAATCCCATTGGAGGGTTATAATGGCAGAGTCTTTGCACCTTCAACTGTCACTTGAAAGTTAAGAGTTGGGAGGTACCATGGGATGTGACCTGATGACAGAGAAAAATCACCCTGAGCATGTATCAAAAAAGTTTACAGGAAAAATTCATCAGTTTCTAAATCAGAACTCAAATTAACAAATTCAAAACAACCCATCTTTACTATCAGTAACCTCAAAGACAAGCCACTAAAAACACTGTTAGAAATATCAGACACAAAGGACACAGCATTACTAATTGTTTCAAGATATGGCAAATGATATGTTTTCAAACTGATTGAGATAATGCAGTATTTAAAACAACAACAGATGTATTCTGTCAACTCATACAGATTGTTGGATGTATTTGAACTACAAATACCCACTAATTTTAAAATCTGTCAGTTTTTCATACTACTAAACCAAGAGACTGGAAGGATAGAGGATTACTCTTACATTTACTAAGTGCTATACTGACAAAAACTTCAATCAATTAAAAAAACATACATTAAAAAGTAACATAAGGAAGTTACCCTAGAATATACAAATGACTGCATTTTCCTGCACTATTTCAATTAATAAGCAAAAAAGCAAGGGAAAACCAGCTGACCCTAGAATATACAAATGACTACATTTTCCTGCACTATTTCAATTAATAAGCAAAAAAGCAAGGGAAAACCAGCTGTTTAGTAAGTGATGGCATGCAAGCAATTTGTAAACAAAACACATTGCCCGAACAGTTCAAAGGACCAATGCTAAGAAAAACAAAAGGGTTCTTTCTCCCCATAGGCAGAAATTTGGTATCTTTATCTAAATGTATGACTCGGTAACTCAAGTCATTTAAGAGCCACATAAATGGCTAATTAACTTCCATGTAAATAATGCAGAAGTTGAATTTACTTTTCTTTTTAATCTAAGAATAAATTCTGCCATGGTTTGGAAATTCCACTGAAGTCCACAATAAAAAAAGACTCCACAGAGATACACAGTCTCCATTACCACACAGGTATGTGAAGAATTGCAAATATGAAGCTGTTGAGAAGCTTTATTGCTGAGATGGTAAGCTTAAGTCTGTGTTCCAGCATTTTGCCATCACGTGGTGGAAAATAAACTTACTGTCCTGTGTACTTGGACAAAACTGCAAAACACTGTATTTTTACTTTTTTTTAACTTTTCTTTAAGTAGCAGTATTTCCTACAATGTAAAATCTGCCTCTAGCATGTTTGGACAGTAAAGACAAGACTTTTTATCCAGCAGATCTGACAGCAACAGTAACAAAAGGGCATTTTCTCCATAATCTAAAGTTAACTACCAAGCCAATTCTTAACATGGTTAATATTTTATTTACTTAAAGGTAATATGTATCTAGCCCAACTGCCTTCTAGTAGCTTAACATGATAAACACATTCTTCATCACTGAAAACCTGTCAGCAAATTAGGGACATTAAGTATGACTCACATTGTCTAACTTCTGATGACATACTATGTACGACTGGATTTTAAGATAGAAACATTTTGAGAATCTTTGCTGATAAAGATATTCTAAAATCACTGTAAGTCTGCCACAAAATACGTCATGGCTGCAAAAGCCAGCTGCTGAGTGAAGACACTTTAGTTCAGTAGAGAGCTTCCAATTACCATGTCATTCTAATAAGAATGTGAATTTAAGAGCAATTGCATTTAAGTAAAACCCAAAATGTAAAGAAATAACACTGACTTGTCCCAAGCTTTTTAATTGAAATTCTTTCTTATATTTACATCTGAAAGAGGTTGAGGGGGAAAAAAAAAGT
Source organism: Dendrocincla fuliginosa (assembly GCA_035047845.1). Lineage (NCBI taxonomy): Eukaryota > Metazoa > Chordata > Aves > Passeriformes > Dendrocolaptidae > Dendrocincla > Dendrocincla fuliginosa. The sequence goes on from JAWWMO010000001.1 coordinate 108,194,150, forward strand.
CTTCAGGAATGAGACTGCCCCAAGCAAAAAATAAAACCAAACACCAGCAAACAAAGAACCCCATGAAACCCCCCAACTGAAACAAACAAACAAACAAAAAAAAAGCAAAACAAAAAACTAAACCCCTTGTGATTTTTGCTGTTAAAATCTCCATTTTCTTATCAAGGCACAGAGTGCTCACCTTTAGGTTTATTCCTTTCAGCAGTAAAGGGGTACCAGATTATGGGGATATTAAAGGGATATGTACAGATTTTCCTCATATCCTTTAAGACATATTCAGATCATCTTTAGCTGTTGAACTGTAAGAAAGCCATAGCATGCCACCTCATGCAATCTATGGTGTTCCATTATGTTTTGTGTTTCCTGGCTAGAATAGAATTGTGCCCTGCAACACCTCTTTTGGTTACATCAGAGTTCCATGACTGCAGAATACTGTGGAAAATAGAGCCAATCCAGGAAGATAAACTCATATTCAAGATGGGAAGTGGGAATTAGAGGGATCCTAACTGATCTTCTCACATAGTGAGAGTGCATGGAAATGAGAACTTTGTGTCTATGTGTGTAACTCATCCCTTGTTTGTCATCCTGAATTAATGACAACATTCTGTAACTTTTAGCTTTCTCTGCATAAACCCATTAGAAAGATGGTATCTTTAAATATTCACCATGCAATGATCCAGCTGTGATTGTACAACTTCCTGCTCAACACTCTTCAACTCCAACTTGGGCACCTGCAATTTCACTTCATCTAAAATCCTTTTGCATTCCTGCAGACGCTGTTCAAAGTTGGCCGGTTTCTGGAACAAGCGAAACTTCATGGACACATCCTGCAGCTTTTTCTGGAAAGTAAACATGGGTGAGAAGTAAGTGTGAAAGCAAATCAATGCTGAAACCAAATCTTAGTCCTGTTTCAGAATGCTTGGAATCAATTGCCAATCAGCAGTTTCTTACTTAAAGAATTTAAAAGTCTTGAGGAAAATTCCAGGGGCAGAGAATCGTGGTCTTCACCAGAGGATAAAAATTCTTGCATCCTCCAGAGCAGCAGAGCCCATACACACAAATAAAGAAAGGGAGAGGTTCTGTATTTTTTCAATATGCAAAATGTTGTAAGGGCTGTGGGGCAAAGAGAGATTTAATGGCCTGAGCATAAGGACATCCACATTACAGAGTGAAGACTCATCAACTCTATCAGTTGCTGCTTCTTGGTATTAGGAATGAATCTTTTAGTCCTTCAAAGAAACCCAAACAAAGTGAGTAAGTCCAGCACAGAATCCGCGATTTAGAGTATAAAATTGATTTATATTTCAATTTAAAAAAGCCTAACCTAGAGTAAAAAGAAAGCAATTTGAAGGCAGAAAAATCTATGACAAGCTTGGCCTCTAATTTCACAATTTTCACAATTGGCTATATTTGTGCATTAATTATATTGCTTGCTCACATGATCCCTACCTCAGGGGGAGGGGAAATAATTAAAAATAAAGCAAAGAAAGGGCATTTTAATTATCTACTTGAAAAAGAACTAATTTATCTGTAGAAGTACAGAGCAAAGTATTATTGAATAAGTTTTTCAACCATTTCATTAAAACAAAAAAAAAAAGAAAAGAATGAACTTCCCTAAGAAATAGGTAAGTAATTAAATAGGAACTCAGCATCTGCAAACACACGATTTTTTCATCTTCACATCCTGGACACTTTATTCCACTACAATATGGTCTGCATTATACAAATTTGAGAAAATATGTAATAAGGAACAGAATTAGTCAATACATAGGAATTATTAAAAACACTTCCCACATCTATCAGATTTCTGAGGAGGCAGGAATCACAAACAGATAGCTTTGGGCACCTCAGGAAAGGGTACAGATATCTAGCAGCTCCCTGCAACAACTTTCCTCATTAAATATGTCTTATGAAACTGAGGTCCAATGAAGTAAGAAAGAAAGACTTTCTCTAGATAAATGAACAATTGAATAAAAATAGGAAACCAAGTGAAGGAATAAGTGATCATATTTTTCTTCAGTGTGTTTTCATACACTAAATTCACACGTAATTAGTTTTTCATCCTCTTCTGTCACTTCAATTTGATGACAATCCAGTCCTGTGGGAAGCTTGCATTGCCACATCTGTATCAGTTACCATTTGTGCTGGTCATTACATTAAAAATGATTTAGAGGGAAAATGACAGTATTAATGATAGAGAAAAGTAAAGCCATCTGTGAAGAGTCACTGAAGAATTGCACAGAACTGAGGATCTGTAGGAAAAAACCAAGCAAATTATTTTGAATTCACCCAAGAATTAAGCAATGCAGAGGAACACTAAGCTCTACATGCAGTTGGGGTTTACGTTATCTTTGAGCACTCTCACTTGAGTTCTAATAGATATATAGATAATAGATAAATAAGCATTATATACTTATATTTGTCTCCAAAAGTTTTAAAATAATATAGTCTCAATGCTTAAAAGCAGCCACACAAAGTTGGTATTTGGAGTAATCTGGAACATAAAGAAAACAGAAATTAAAACACCTGCCACAGTACAGTAGTCATTGTAAAAAGCTATTTTGAGCCTCAATAAAGTGTTCAGTTTTGATCACTTTGTTTCAAAAACTTATTGCAAAAATAGAAAAGTTATAAAGAAGAATCACAGAACAATGAAAGCTGTTTATTTAAAAGTCTCAGTATGATTTAACATACTAGTCAGTCTGGAAAAGAGACAACTGAGGATGAGTAAAATTAGTTCTATTCAAAAAGTTGAATAGCAAAGTATTCAGTACTGAATTTCCAAAACCAGCTAAGAAAAAAGAAAGATTTCACTCTCTTGTAACATTTCTTAGTCTATTAGGACTAACTAGTATTGTATCACTTTGGCAGAAATAGATTTTTATTTTGCTAATTATCCTTTTCCCCTCAAATTTAAAAACCAGCACTTAACTCTCAACTTACAATAATCCAAAAAGCCAAGATAAATTTGATCACAGATAACAGTTCCTTCACAATCTCAATGCAATTACTTATTATCATAATTGTTTCCTTTCTATCTAGGTAATTGAACTAAGAATAAATATGTCAAATTAGATATATTACTTAGTGCCAAAAAGAAAAAAAAGGAAATGCATGCATTATTTATTTAGAAGTGAGAATGCTCTTTAGAAAATAGCAAATTAAGAGAGATCTCATGAAATGTGTTTTACCACTAAAGATACTGCATGGATGATGAAAAAAAATTCAGACAGTTCACTGGCATAAAATCAAATATAGTCATTAATATTTGTAACAAAGGGCTCCTGTTTTGGTGGTTAATATTTACATTATGCATGTAAATTTACTATTTTTTTATTTATATTTCACCTAATGTGAGCAAAGCAGAGTATCAACATGACCCTGTTGTCAATTTGTCAAAAAACAGACTGGTGCATATCACCATCTAGAGAAATCTTACAAAGAAAAAAATATCTGCATAGAGATGGATTAATAAAAAGAGGCACCTAGGAAGGGTATTGCTCCCCTGCATGCTGTTGAATTAATAAACATGTAGATATACAGACATCTGATGCCTGCATTCCACTGATGAAATATGGGCACCTTTACAGCTGCCATGGAGACCATCAGAGGCTGCGTCAGTGTGAAGGAAGACAGAAAAATAAGGAAACATAAATATTCCCAACAAACAAAAGCTAGTCTTGTACATAAAATGAAACATTAAAAAAAAATCAACTTGTTAATTTCAAATTAATTAACTGCTAAAAAGCCTTTAATGTCATCCATAATAAAAAATACCACCAAAATTAAGATATCTAGAAATAGTTGACACAGATAGATGAAGGAAAAGATGGTCATAATGAAATTATTTTTTCTAATGAATGACAGCAATTTGTTTTGCAGCCTGAGGAACTTTGCCAGTAATATTAAAAAACAAACAAACAAACAAACAAACCCCAACAAAACAGCAGAATAGTCAAGAACCCATCACTAATAGGTAAAAATATGAAATTTTTGTAGTGTAATTCTTTCTTTTTCCATTTCAAGCAAGTCTCTGTCTATTAAGCTAGATGGAATAAAGCATTAGCCACAATTTTAAACTGGTGTCTTCATAGCACTGCTCAGCATAATTTGTACTTCAAATGCAGTTCTACTAAATATTCCCAAACATTTTGACATACTTTTAACTGTAAATATTTTCAAATACCTCAAAAGGTCTATCAAAAAGCCTCACTGTGGGTTTATTTCCTGCAACTGCAGCACATTCACAACACCCCTTGTTATCCAGTGTCCCTACCCCTTGGTTACATCAGCTCTGAGAACACCTTGTCAAGCAGACAGGAGGGCTGCAATAATAAAACAAGCAGTAAGGAGCCATGGATGGTATGCTTTATCCAGTCTAATTTCCTGGCTAACACACAAGAGATACCTTAAGAACACTTCATAGTAGAGTAACATGCTCTTCATTTGAATGAGTGAAGGAAAAACAGAGGAAATAAAATCTGCATACCTGTGCCACATCAATTTGGGAAAGCACTCTTTTGGCAGCATCTTTGCCCCGGTTTCGCTTCTTCATTTCTTCCAAACTAATCTCATGGCTTGTTAATTCAGATTGTATTTTCTATTGGAAAACAAAGATAGCAATCAGCAGGGCTTGAAGGAAAATTGTAGGTTGTTAAAATTATTTGGAACAGTTGATTTTAAAACATATTAAACAGCAGTAGTGGACTATATAACATTGCCAGCAGGTCCTCTACTCAGCTCCACATCTGGAATGCTCTGTCCAGCTCTGGGCTTCTCAGCACAAGAGAGACATGGAGCTCCTGGAGCAGGTCCAGCAGAGGGTTAAGAAGATTATTAAGGGATTGAACAAAGTTTTCATTGATAAAAACATTAAAAATTCATCATAGAAAGTAAATACTGAAAAGTTATTTGCTTCACTATTCTTATTTCTTCTTATTTTCACAGCATCACCAGGCAAGTTGAAAGAAAACTGAGGGAAGTATCTTGTGTGTCTAACACCATCTTCATCTCAGAGAGCTGTGTTATATCTAAAGCAGTATACGATTTGTGGTATAATACTGACCAGAATCTACTTTCAGTATCTATCAGTGCTTTCAGCATCTATATGTGGATATGCTAAATGCATAATGAAGTGTAATTCATTAATATACTAACTTAATCCATTTCCTAACACACATTTTTGGCTATCTCTGTCTGCAAAATCAGTGTGCAATCACAAAAAAAATAAAAACAAAAAATCAGCTTTTTCGATTCACCATAAATCAACCTTACAAGAACCAATTAACTTAAGCAATGTTGGTTAGTGCAGTATAATAGAAAAGAATTCCCATAAAGAATATTGATACAATATAATTTAGGATGATTCATGCATTTTTATATTTAAATTGTTAGAAGATAAGAAATTGTTATTAGCAGAATTGCTAGACAGCACTATTGAGAAAAATTACCCTATGAAATAAAGACAAGGTATGTTCCCACCAGGACATGCATTTGAGGCCATTATTTTTGCATTAAAAAATGATTTTAAATTTAATTTTTTTCTGTGGTATGAAGCATTTTTCAGATACTCTGAAGACTAGCTATAATTTTAAATATATGCACACACATTTATCTTAAGCTCCAGTAACTTTAATAGTAAAAATTAATATACATGCATTTTAATCATATTTTCATAGGTTATTAAGTACAAAACTGTGTACACCGTATGCTGCCTACTTTATAGGGACATTACATGGTTATAATGACTCATATATCATGTATTACAACACTACATGAAAAGCAGTTTTTCACAAGTTATATTGAAAATGTATTAAAGCAAATTCTAAGAGAAAAAGGCTTACAAAAATACAGAAAACTACTAAGTCTAATTGCAAAAATTAATTTATAATTCTAAATTATCAGTACTATTTAGAGAATTAAAATATTTTTCTGACGTAAGATATTTGTAAAGGCAAAATGATTAACAGATAACTCAGTTTAGAAGCGTGCTTGAATTGTAACATGATCAGCTTCCATTTTTGTGTGGCATGAGGACCAAATTAGTGGTGACTCAGTACCTGAGGCCAAATTTCTTGATGTCTTGGAAGACAGAACTGTATATAAAAGGAAGATGCAAGATGGAATTTAAAAAAAAAAAAAAAAAAAAGACACTATATCACATCCAGTATTTCAAGGTTTCTTCCGCACCTCTAAACTAACCGATTTTTGGTTGTATTTGCCAATTTACTTTGTTCAACCTCAGTCACTCTGGAAAGCACCTAATTGAACAGTTCTTATCTGAATTGATCAGAACAGCACAGCACAGATAAGAGTAGTGTTTAAGCAATTAGGTATTATGGGACATTGCATGGCGATTGTTCTATTTTACTTTTTTAAATTGCTCTGCAGGAAAAAGATGAAGCATCACCTACTCCGACATCAAAACGTTGAACTGGAGAGAACAAACACATTAGAGGAAAGATTAAAAGAAAAGTTAGTAAGGCTTATAGCAAGAAAAGAATTTTTTTTTTTTTTTTTAATTTGCTACTGCTTTTCACAGACAGGGAGATTAAATCAGTCCTGAACAGATATAACAGAATTTATGTCACTGCCTACAGTGCCCATTTTCACTCAATTTTGACATGACTATTTTGACTTTTTAATCTCTTTTGACTCACAAATTTATTTCATTGACTTCTTCTAAACATCCACAAGAAAGCACTAGTTTTTCCCCCTCTTATACCCACCTCTGCTTTTCTCACTGTTTCTTATTTCCATTTTTTTTTTTAAATAAAAAGTAAAAGTTGCCTTCATTTAACTTCCTGAATAATACAATATAACGTACTATGTATAAGCATGTAGCACTGCACATAAATTATTGTGTCCTACAGGTTGAGGATAATCATTTGCCATCACTGGCAATTGTTCAAGAAATTTGCAAAACTTTTATTCATTTCTATATATAAAGAAAAGCATATGCACATATAGAAGATGATGTTATAGCACAAATGACATACAGGTAAGTCTAACACGAACTGTATGGACACTAATTTCCAAGAAATATTAACTGAAGAGTCCAAATGAGAAAAGCAAATCACCAGAGGGTAGAAACACGATTGACCAGGCAAGACTGGATAAGTTGGACATGACAAATGCAGTTAAAACAGTGTCAGATGCTGTGGAGATGTGTGAGTGTGACAACCTATAGTACAGAAACCTGCATAATTCAAACTTCATACATTACAAAATGTAAGCTTACATTGTGAATAACTCCTACCAGCTTTTCCCTCTGACCACTGTTCCACACATGGCTGAACAAAACAATTGTCACAATTTCCAGCAGAGGAAAGGTAAGTGTAAATACCTTTACATTTTCTAATACATTTTTCTAAGTAGACAACTGTGAATTCTTTGTCCCAAAATATTAGTCTGAAGGCAATGAAATATGGAATGATTCTTGTCAAGTAATATATTGAACAACTGAACAATTCTGTCATTATCTCATCACATTCACTTTGGTTTTGAACAAGCCACAATAGTATTTTAAAAACAGATTAATAACCATCTTCACTTAGAAGTGCCTATTACTACCAAACTGAAATTATCCAAGGAGTTTATGAAAAGTTAGATTACACTTGTGTTTTTCAAACCCACAATATTGTTCAGTCACTCTCCACCCTGCATTTTATGTAAGTCTACCGGGAGACCAACAGACAAAGGATTTGTCACATGCAGGTGAGAAGTGAAACATGTTTATTTTCCCTCCCATAATATAAAAATCCCCATGTAGTCACTCAGACTAAACAGAAGTACATACTGGAGATTGTCTTTCCCCACAAAAGTTACTAAATAAAAAGAAAAGCTGCAAATAATTATGTGGAAAATATTTCATCATATAAATGTATTTTTCAGTACAGATTTATTTTCTCCCTGTCAGTTAAAGAGAGCTTGAAAGAAAGTCAGCAGCTGGCAAATTCTAGTGATGATGACTTCATTGTCTTTATTTTCATGGTAAGTTTAGAAATACTAAAGAGACTTTCACTGGGATCATGAGATCAAGCATACAAAGAAATAATCTTTCCTTTTGGAATACTACTTTATAATTTACCTCATTCCTGCTCTTTTCACACTGGACCTTGAGGAATCTGAAATGATTTATCTGTGTGGTTCCTGTTAGATTGTCATGTCTGAATTCTGAATACACCATCTTTACTTGTACTCCAAATAATTTGGGTAGCACTGGCTCTCTAGCATTAAATTCTCAGTGCCACACGGTGGAGTAAGAAGCACACAGATTTTACATTCAAAAAGAGATCCTAAGAAGAAGTTGAACGGCACATACTTGACTCCCCTTTCTTTCCGTCAACTTTCTGAATAAATTAAACTAATCATTTCACTGTTGTTTTTGTTTTTTGGTTTTTTTTTTTTAAAAAGGAGCTAAATATCATTTTGTTTTCTCAGACTCAATTCTGATCAGCTGAAACAAAGATTATTCCTCCAATCAATGCCCTAAAAAGACTGGAATTTTTGGAAGCAAACACACAGAGTTCCCAAACCCTCAGCAGCAGGTTTTTGATTATAAATCCTCCCCTATGTTCTTTTAGAAATGCAACACGTACTGCTGAACGCTTTGCTAAATCCCTCAGCATGGATAAACTGATCCCTGCCCAGAAAGCAACATCCCCGAGTGAAAGATTCCCATTCCAGCTGTGCAGACACTATTGTAGGGTATCTTTAGATGAATGAACTGCTTGCAGCTCTACAAAAGAGCTGTGCCAGCAGAGGCTCCACAGGAGCGTGGCCATTCACTCTGTGCCTGTTCTGCCACTGCCTGCCATGGCTGGCTGCTAAAGGAAAGACTCAGTGTATTTACCCACATAAATACCCACAAATAAAGGGATTGTTTATTCCCTTTCCCTCTAAGGATTTTAAAGAACTTCACAACTGAACTTCAGAGAACTTCAATATTTACATTAAATCTCTTCAGTTGTTAATTAAGGGTGTTTTTTCCTTAGGTCTCACTGGCACCATAAAATAAAAACATGAAAGGGAAAAAATCAGCAGCCTTTATGGTGGTTTTCCCACAGTGGATATAGTACAATCAGGTGAACTTCACATCAGACAATAAAATCTCAAGTTAAAAACCAAGCTTGCAAAAGCACTGAACTGAAATGTTTCTATGAAAATGTGCTAATTAAGGTTGATTAAGTTTTGTGCTGCTTCATTTATTGAAGTTCTGAATGACTTCCTTTTACACAGTCTGTAATCATTGCCTGAGGATGCACATAAACCAGATGCATCCATGGGACATGAGAAACATGTAAGGGTCCAAATACACCACAAAAAAAGAGCACGTCTTCATACCAAATTTTTTATGCATTCACTTTATATAATTACAAGATGAGGAATTAAACTGATGCATCTTTCACAAATGGTAATTTGCATCTTATTTTAAAAAATTGTTTACATAATTCATATTTCAAGGAAGGAGAAAAATAATTCAAGAGAGTCAGCTGATAGCTAATGTTGTTTAGGATTCAAACTGAAACAATTTGCCTAAATCTGATCTTATCCGACTGAATGCAAATGTAATCCTGTTTTCTAAATACAGCACTTATAATTCATAAATACACATAAAAATATCTGCATGTACCTACTAACACACACACAAGAAGCAATTGAAAGGTACATCTATCTACATCTTAATTTACAAGACATGGTAACCTTTAAAGAAAAGAAAAAAAAAAATCAGGGCTGCATACATTCAGCTCTGAATATATTTGAGATCATCAAATCTAGTCCATACAAGATACTCACTTTCTAAAATGATTTCAAACTTTATAGGCATGCCAGAAAAAAACACAATTGAATGTCTTGTCTAAAATTATTACAAAGCATTTGTTTTCAACTTCCCTGTAGCCTTTTTTTTAACCTGTTTACTTTTGTAATCTAACTGCCTAAATTTAGATAGAATCAGCAGAAAAGTTGCAGTATATAATAGAGTGTTAATACTTTTATAGCAGAGATGTTTTGTTGATTTTTTTTTTGTATTTTTGCCCCCTTAATGCTGCAGCAAAGCAGATCTTATAGAAGAATGACAGTAAAAATGTTAATTAGATGAACGTTTGTATTTCAAAGGATTGGTAAACCCCTTGGAGGAAAGTGTGAAGAAAGACTGAAAAGTTTTTTTTCTTCTGAACTTACATGAACTGTAAAAATTTAAATATAAGTACATATGTGTGCACATTATGAAATAATTGGCAATGTTGTCTATGTTTCAAGAATTTAGTAACAAACTCTAAGCCACATGATCAACTTTATAAAAGAAACACCTAAGGCTAGTGAAGATGATGACTTTCTTTTTTTCTAGGATGGGAACTGGATTTTAAAAAGTTACATTTTTTATCCCTGTCATTTTAAAATTACTGCATAGTCTTCCATGACATTTATAGCTCTTTACATCTTCTGGACAGGTATATAAATCAGAAGGCAAATATGACTTTACTAGAAGAGTAGCTTAAACTCCTCAAAGTAATCCTACACAAAATTTACTTGCACTTTCATACTGATCACATTGCAAATCCTCTTTAATAAGAGGCTGAGGGACAACCAAACACTCTTTGGTTGATTAAGAAAACTAGTAAACACATCAGCTCAACCTGTGAGCACCTTACCTGTGCCTCCTGAGGGACCTGTGCTGCATCAACCCTGTCTGCAGTGTAGGCTGTCAGCTGTTTGTCAATAACAGCAAGAGACTCTTGGATTAAGCGCAGGGTTTTGTCAGTCTCCTGTGCAGACTGAATACTCTGTTCAAGACTTTTCTGTCTTCTCACAGCCTAGAAACAATGACAATATCATCAGTATTCACAGCAATAATGCATACGGTACATTTTTTCCCCACATTTTTTTTCCCCAAAAATGCCGGCAAAGAATCAAACATAGGACTCCTGGCTTGTGCTCATCCACCTTTCTGTACGATAAATTGCGCATCTTTTTGCCACTCATTCAGTTCTCTTGATAAGAAACAAGCAAACAAAACTCAGACTGCATAGACAAATTCTATAAGATGTTGATCCTGAAAAAAACAATGCATAGAGTGTTTCTACAGAGAGTGCAAGTTGGCAAAGCTGCATAATAAACCCATCCTGACAGTGCTCTCCTTCTTTCTGAGGCAGTGATGTCCTCCTGATCTTATTATATAATTCAAGAGACTTTGTTTACTGAGAATAGGGTTACTGTCATCACAATCCCATCTGAGGCAATCCACCTCAGTAAGTGAGAGGGATAAAGACTCTCTAGAGATGGAGTTCTCTTCTATGAAGTACAAATAGCTGTTTGGAAGGAGCAATGCCTACTTTTTTCCTCTTGTGGGTAAAAATAAAAACCAATAAAAAGTTGACTCTTACTTCTATTCTACCAGCCATGTCACCATGGATTGTCTACCACAGCCTTTTACACAAACCTTTTTTGGAGAAGGATGCTTTCCTTTCAAATGAGTTCAATTTATGGTTTAACAAATCAGAACAATAAATTCTCCTTCCAAGTTGTCCTTAGGACACACATATATTTAAGCACTTGACATAAATGAGTCAGCTTTAGCTGCTATTTGTAACAGTTTAATATGGCATTTAACAGGTAATAAATAACGTGGTATTTTCTTCCATCTGTCATTGTGTCTACCTGCAGACTCATATTTTACTTAGACCACAGCAACTGCCTAAGCAGTTTCTGCTTTACACAAAACACACAATAATTACCAACAATCTGAAATGCAACATGTTTTTTCTCTACAGCCATACTGCTACCCACAGAATAAAGTGACTAACTAACTTTGACATGAAACAAAGGAGAAAGCAAGCACTTTTTAAATGATACTGCTAGGTGTCCAGCCATTTTTCAAGTCAAATCACTCTTTTACTCTCCGGTGAGCCTGCTATACTTTAATGTGATTTCTTACTCATTACAACTCATGCATTGAACAAAAATATCTCTCAGCCATTCAGTGAGAATATTTGATATATCTGCACCTTCTTCATGGAGCTCAGATTCTTATAGAGTTTCCCAAGTAACAAATGAAAAAGATTATTTCTTGTGAGCATTCTTGCTAGCTATTTGACTTAGTTAAGGGATAGGGATTCAACCAGTATTTTCTATATTTGTTTTCGTAAGCTCCTTTGTGCTATTTCAAAACAACTGATCAGATAATCTTGTATCACTGCCAGTTCCAGGAACCCTCTGTGGAACTGAGCAGCTTTACATATCAGACTCATGTTGTCAGTGTTAATGGGAGCACCTAAGCCACCAAGGTATTATTACCCTGCTAAATGAACCATTAAAACAGTGTAACTTCACAATACACTACTAAGGCTTGCCACTGAAATAGACTTAATCTGATTTTTGTATTACAATGCTCTCAGCCTGTTCAAAGAAGTGAGTTTAAAAACCACAGCTGAATTTAAAAACCACAGCTTCCATTTACCTTGGCAGAACTTACTCCCAATTTGTAAGCCTGGCTAAGATACAGTCACTCTCTCTCAATCCATTTGCGTCACTATACGGTAGTTTGAAAGACACATTAAATCAGAAACAGGATAAGAAGCTTTCTACAGCCCGTGGGTAACCTCTGTGCCTTTACTGCCAGCCTTAGAAGCAGAATGCATGCATGCAATGAAGTGCAAATTTAAAAGCCTTAACATTGTATGACAAATACGTGGTGATGAAAAACTGTCGACTCTGTGCTGGTACCAGCATATGTATACCAAGATCCCATTTTACAATACAATGGGAAAAATTAAAACATTTCCATCAATGATCAAATATTAAAGAAGATACAGCCAAGAAACATTTTCAACAAATCCTTTCCTGAGTCTGTCTGAATTTTTACAGTTGGATTTGAAACAAGTATGAAGTCAGATAATTATATATTCATGTTTATGATATCTTTATGTGCACACAACACATACAAAGACAAAACATTCACCTTTCATTGTCCTCAGAGGGAATTTTATTACAGCCAGTGTGACTATAAAATGCCTGTGTGACATTTTGTATCTTCTAAGGGAGCTGAAAGCACATTTTTTCCCAAAGCAGTGAACAGTTTAGGTGAATGGGTGAGAGCAAACCAAGATGTGAGTGCAATGGTAGAAGAGGGGAATTTTTGCATTGGAGAAGAGCCATACAGCCAAATCCTGGGAAATGGCACCTTCACAATTGTGATGATTTCCTCAGATATAAATGGGTGATGCTTTAATTTGGTGGAGATAAACATTAGAATGCTTTAAAAAAAGAGGCAATTATATTACACACTTCCATCTGTGAACCTGAGTTTCAAATTTGCCCTTAAAACTCATGTGTCTGTCCATGTGAAAATCTCTGTATTTTTTAAAGACATGAGACTTGAAATTTAATATATCTATAATATAAAACTATGTAAATTTATTATGTTCTATGTGAGTTTGTGTGTGTTTGTTTGTTGTCTTGAAAGATTATGGTTCTTCTATTTCCCTGTGAAAAAAATAGATAGTTAAACATCACTGTGCATAAGTGGGCACAACAAGAAGCTCTGGCTCTGCCATCAGATCATAGTCAATAAAGCTGAAGGCTCTGGTCTCTCAAGAGAAGTGTCTAACAGTTAATTGCTAAATAGAAAATCTCAGGAAAACAACCAACTCTTTAATTATTTCTGAACCAGTGAAATGTTGACAGCTGTCAAGGAAAACAAAATCAAAGGAATAAAACCCTGCTGTTAGACACTTCAACAATTAAAGAGAGAAGAAAAAAAAATATTCAGAGAATAATCTTTTATTTAAGTCTCTGCACGTTTTTATAGATTTTTATGATAAACAGAACATTATCTACGATATGAAATATTGTATAAATCTGTTTAAAATTTAATAAAGGTTAATGGTAAATGCAGGAAGTAGTAACATTTTTAACATAGTTACCCATATGAAATGCCACAGTAAGGGAAAGGTTCCACTGAGAGGCAGTCAAATATCAGGAAAACTGAAGGTGCTCAACTAAATAGTTGCTTATGATTCTAGTTCATTCTTTGATGTTGAATGTTATAGAGCTCTATTTATAGACACTGCCACTTTTTGCTGAAATAATACTTTTAAATAAAACTTTTACCACAGGGCATATTTATTCAAAATGCAAAAGGAAAATCATTTATTAGCTTATAAGTTACAACTCAAGGTCACAAAAGAGTTTGCTAGGAAAGGTAGAAATTTTAGCTTTTTTTTTTTTTTTTGGTTCCTTTATCCTCTCTTTTAATTGAGAAACAACTTTGCCAACAGAGTAAAGTTAAAACGTTAAAAGTTAGGAAACATTAACTTTCTTCTTAACTTGTTGACATTACTGTAAAATTTAACCTAATTCATAGTGTTATAATGGTTGTGTCTGAGATATATTACAACCTTTCTGTGCATCTTTCATCAAATTGTTAACGTGTTAATCTCTGTTTCTTGTCTGGAATCAGGGTAGATTAGTGTTTGTGTTTAGACTTAAATTAGAAACTTTTTTTTTTTTTAAACTCAAAGCATTCATTTTGGGCCCAGGAATTTTGCAATACCCTCCAAGCTAGAACTAATTCTGCAAATTCTAGGGATATTTCACAGTGTGCTTTTCAAGTAAGTGACTACAAATATTTAATCTTTCATCCATTAAGTTACATCCATCTTGGATCAAGTATGTTCCAAAACAGCAGACTGTACCAAAGAGGACTTCTCTATCTGTTGAGGTTATCGCTGCGAACAGATAATGCCTCAACTCATAAAGCAGCCTTTAGGAAAGGAATCACACAGAGATGGGCCATGAAATACTCTTTTTCCTCTTGAGAGGAGGACAAAACAGAAAAATTGTGCCAAATGATGAATGTATGCTCTTTGAAAGAAAAAGAAGACAATTTTCAGGGAAGTCCTAAAAGACATTAAGAGATAGCACCCAAAAATAATTGAATCAGGTGAATCAAGCCCATCTGAACAATAGTGTTTTGCAGTTTTTTTCCAAGCATAGTCTCAAAAATATCTGATTGACATTTCTGAAGCTTGATGGACAGAATGTAAATCACTTCCATCATTACAGGGGATCATAGAATCACTTCCATCATTACAGGGGATCATGGGCACTTGCAATATTAGCTTCAAATTCTTCAATGTTTCTTAGATCCACATACAGAGCTGTAAGTGAATCAGTCCTTGAAAAGTAATGATAGGATATCCACTGCTTATCAGTCATCCCCAAATGTTCAAAAGCAAACTAAACACACTCGGTCTTTGTTACCTAAAGAAGATAAGGCACACAAACATAAAGCCATTATCTGCCTTTAAAAATGAATCTCTCTCTCAGTAGCAAAGCCGCACTGTCTTGCAGCATTATTCATATGGAATGTGGGTTGGTTTGGTTGCTCTATTAGTAGTGAATAAATATTTCACAAATCAGTCTCTGCCCACATGAGCTTATTGTCTTGGTAATTACCTGCACAATTATTCAAATAAAACTGAGTAACTTCACCACATTAGGACAGCCTATTAGCCTGTCTGAAGCAGAAGTGACCTTGAACATGAGCTGAATTGTGTTATGTGCCTGCAATATATTTCTATGCAAGGGGAATGCATGCTGTTTGGAATTCAATAGACTACACAAACAGCTAAGAAAGTATCAGGAACCTATGGAAAAAAAAAAAAAGGTGATTTTCCACTTCAGTCAGATCTCAACCTTAGCATTTAACTACTAAATATCAGACCAAGCTTTCAAAGCAGCTTTCAAAGAAGCCCTCCACCCCTATTTTTTGCCTATATTTGAAAGAAATTCAAAAGCAGGGAAAAGATTTCTCATATATTTTGCTTATATATTCATCCAAATGATTTCCATAATTTCACATAACATCTTCATGTTGTACTTTTCACATTAAATCCCTACAGCTTTCATAATTTTTGATTTAATGCCTATCATTGTGACAACTGAGTAATATTCAAACATCATTTAGCAAAACTATTCAAAAGTCCTGTTTCCACATGCTGGAAGCCCTCTGTTTTCTTCTCCAAGTTTTTTTTTACCATCTTTGTAGCTCATCTTTGAACATACTCTGGTTCCAATCATAACGTGGATCTCTGCATCCTTCACTAGGTGTTTCCCTAATAATTTCCTTGAGATCTTTACCTGCACCAAGACAATTTTTTTTTTTAAATGGTGCTAGACTATCCTCTGGAGGACAGGTCAGTTATTAAATATACCTCCTGCTGCAGTTCTTCCCATCGAGTATTGAACTTCTCAAGTTTCTCATTGATCAATTCATCCAAGATTCCACCATCTGTTAACGTCTGAGCCAATTCCCGAATCTGATTGCGATTATCTTCTGGATGTCTCATTAAACGTTCCAAAGACTGAAAAAAGGTCCAAAAAAGCAGTTTGTTTTTCTTTTTCTAAATAACATTCTACAGAGCAATCATAATTTGCCTTAAAAATGTAAGAAAGAAATTTCACATTTCATACACAATAAAAGTAGAGAAAAAAAGATAAAATACTTATGTCCCATGTCTTGACAACAAATGTTCTGTTCTGTATTAGCAAACCCAAACATTTTTCACAGAGCAGTAAGCTGTCTCCTTGATTTTAAAAATGCAGACTATTCTCAATGAGTTCAGTGAGAATATCTGTGTACTTCAAAATAAAAACTTGCTTGAGTAACCAGATGGTTTAAGCTCAACAGCAAAAATGAAATATCAATGCAACATTTCGTGCTTTTATCCACTAAAAGCATTAATTTCTAAAAAATTTGAAAGGTTTTAATTACTGTTTCACTTAGGTGGATTTGAATTCAAAACCTCATCTTTTGAATCAGATGAGAACATGGGACTTTCAAAATAGTCTCAACTTGTTCATATATAATGTTGGTTCATAGTATGTTTAGAATGCCATGTGATTTACAATTTATCATACATGTGATTTGGTATTATTTAAGACAGCACTTACATCTAAAGACTCAGAAATCTCTTCTGCACCTCCCTGGACATTTTCAGTTGCCTTGAGTTTCTGTTCAACCTCATTCAGCCATTTATTTTCTGCATCCAAATATGACAATAATTCACGCCAACATGCCCATACCTCCTGATGAAGAAAACATTTGTTGAGACTGAAAATCTAACAGCTAACTTTCACTCATTAAAATACTGAAAACATTCATGCTTTCCCCCAAAACAACATGGTTGATATCTGATGGTTATGGAGCCATATAGTTGTTTTTTTCCCCCCCAATACTCATATGATCCAAATTAATGTAAAACATTAGAAAGAACAAAACCACAGAAGATAACAGGAACACTTCTGCAAAACACAACTTGAATCTTCTGTCTCATGAATTATCTATTTTTTAATGTTTTCTGTAAAATTTTCTTATATAAATATAAACATCAGCAGAATTTTTAAAGAACCATGTTAGAACGTTACGCCTGTATTATAAAATGCAGGTAGATTGCTTATATATTCTATTATTACTTAAAGCACACAAAATGTCTAAAACTATAGCTTTCAAGAATGCTGATGGAAATCTCTATGGAAATTAATTCAATACCACATTTAGTGCAATTTATAGACCACTTAAGTGCTAGAGTACTAAATATAATGTTGTAAAATGTTCTTTTTCTCCTGGAATTAAATTATTGTCTAATATTTTATTTATATAGTGCCTGAAGATACTTAAATAAGCAGATAAAAATGGCACTTTATACACAAACAAAACATTTAAACTCTCCATAAATTATCTTTTTGTTGTTCCCTTTTTCTTTTTTCCGTTTGTGTTTTTTTTTTTTGTTAGGAGAAGTTAAAATAATGTTATTGAAATGCATTATACCCTTGGCAGATCAAGGTTCCTAGAGTGCAATTCATCTCATCTAACTTTGCTCACACCAAATATGTCTGGTCTAGGAGGCAGTTATCGAGGGATATTAACATGCAACACCACATCAGCAGTGATCAGGGGAAGTATACATTACCACTTTAGACTACACGGTGAAATTCAGACACGATAAATTTTACCCTGGTATATTATTGTCCTGTATGAGGTTAGTTATTGCAAATTACTTCACAAGAAAAAAGCCATACCTAAATTCACTGTGACTACTGCATGATATGCAAGTAGTCCTATGGCAAGAATCTGTAATGGAGTCGCCAAAAATGGCAGGGTTGACTCAAAATGCATAAGATACATTCAGTTCACCAGTGGATCAAATGCCGTTCCCCTGCTGAGATACCATCACCTGTCCAGCTTCAAGGCCATTCAGTCAACATCCTTAGCCATGGAGGAGAGAAGCCTTGAGAGGCTGCTACAAAGCCAGATTCTTGGCTTAATCTCAGGAGCAATAAGAACACTGAACAGCCATTGAGCCATTTCTGAGGCTTCTCTTTTAACAAGACTCTCCAGCATATATGACTCTCAAAATAATTTTGTGTATGGCTCATAACATGGGGTATTTGGTATATGGCTCATAAAGCATGAACAGCCTTGGGCTACTCGTGATCCTGTGTGATAATATATCTGTGCTCTCTACCTTACTTTTTGCACTTAGAAGGGTTATAAATACAATGACTGACAAGATATCCAACCTCCAAAGTTTTCCACTTTCCATTCAGTCTGCTGCAGAGTTTCTGGTAGCTGGTAATTAGGACATCAAGCTCCTTTCTCAGAGCCTCATGGGCTGCAGGTGGAGCCTTTACTATAAAATTATTAACAGAATCGGTAATAAGCTTCACTTTCACTTCCTTCTGCACGGCTTCCTCCTTTGCCCTCTGAAAAGCAAAAACAAACAAAAAAAGTTGTAGTCCTGCTTTAAGAAGGAAACATTTAGAAGGAAACTGTTAGAATGACAGAATTCTAGAGGGAGAAAAAAATCCCAAAAAACCCCTACACCAGCAAAACAAAACACAACAGAAGAGACTTTTAATTCCCAGACTTTCTGACATAATCTTGAATGTGTCCAAAAAACTTTGGTTTCATTTTGTTGCCAATACACAATACTCAATACAATTAACATCTCACAATTATTTAGTGTTTTGGAGCTCTCAGACTACCAAAACATATCAGTATTTCTTTTTCCTCAAGAAATGTCCCAAATACCGTTGCCATCATAATTTATAAACCAGAAATTACAAGATAAAAAAAATCTGTTCTGCAACAAATTCATGTACCCAGATTCAAAGGTAAAACCACAAGGAAGCCATTAAAAAAGCAAAATACTTCTGAATGATTTTCTCTCCTCGTCACTGTCACTAACTTGCATTTAAAGGGATATTGAAAAAATAATTTCATTCTAATGTATATTTCACACTTTTGCTTCTCTCTCCCTTGCTATGTGGTCTCATTAGTAAGTTGTAAGATTTTCCTACCTAGCATTGCTTTCTCTGAGTGCTTAATGGTGTCTGTGACTGGAAACATATCACTACTGGAACCATAATGATGGTAATTCATAGTGTCATCAGTGTGTACAAGTCTTCACAGGAATTTATGATGAGAACTCCCTGGCCCAAAAACATTAAACCAAAATCATATTCCTCATCACTTTCTTTCTCTCTGGGTCTGAGAAAGTTCATGAACCAGAATAGTTGGGATCAGGCTGCCATTGCTAGAGGAAGTTTATTAGGTTGCTCTTGGCTTTCCTCTTTGCTAGCTGTGGGAAGAAATGGGCTGCAGGAGAAGCAAGGAGTTCTGGTCCAGATTTCCTCTGCTGTGTGACAGGAGAGGTGACTGCAGTCCTTTGGGGAAAGGATCGTCAGGAGCAGCTGAAGGGATGCATGACAAATGATCTGGTTATTTGCATAGGTCAAGGTGTCACAGTCTGAATACTGCTGTATTTTGGGTACTGAATATCTACTAGGAACTCCATAATGGGGGTTCTATATAAAACCTTCCTGAAAGAAGTATAGGCTTTCTTTTCAAAGGAAGTGTAAAAAAAGAACTCTAAACACAGCTCAAGGAATTAGTTTATCTTTTACCTTCAGCTCCTCAACAGCTTTCTGCAATTCATCAGGTGTTTTATACTCAAAATCTCTTTCCAGATATTCTTCCTCAGCTTGTGTTATCCACTCATGCATCTCTGACAAATCCTTTCTGAGACTCACAGTCTTATCCAAACCACCTTTTAATGCAGCCTTCTTAGCATAGGCCTTTAAGAAAGAAAAGATTACATGGTACTTGAAGCAAAGCTACTGTACAAACTTGACAATATTTTAACCTGAAAAAAAACAAATCAAATCCTATGCTAATAACATTAGGCCAATTGTTAACGAGTAATTAGATAGTCTTTAATAACAGGTAATCAACAGTAATAATAAATAAATAACAGTAATCAGTATATACACCCCCGTTCAATCATTGTTGTCCTGAATGAGTTTTTAATGATCCTAGAACAAGAATCTACACCATATGCTGATGTCATCAGAAAGGAAATCTGGAAAAAAAACATCACCTAGGGACTATCTTCTGAAAGATGTAAAAAAGAGTAACCAGAGGAGACTTTGAAAAAGCACCCAAGGATGAAACCAGAGGCTCTTCAGCTATGAATTCAGATGACCTTCTAACTACTTTGAATGCAACTTACTAGAGAATAAAGAAATATACATATCCTTCTTCAGAAGTCATTAATGAATGTCCCAGAAAGGTACATATATCCTAAAAATAGCTAAGTAAAAACCCAATCTCTTCATGGAAGAAACTATTTCTCTTAAAGGGAAAAATAGT
>JAWWMO010000001.1:108214965-108237257 GCA_035047845.1 Dendrocincla fuliginosa
CATATATCCTAAAAATAGCTAAGTAAAAACCCAATCTCTTCATGGAAGAAACTATTTCTCTTAAAGGGAAAAATAGTGTTTTTAAATCCTTTGCCACTCACTATACTGGGGTCATATAAAAGTGTTATATAGTTCATGTATAGAATTAGAACTAGGTGATATTTTAGATCCCTTCCCTTCCAAACCATTCTCTGGTTCTACAAGTTGTGTTTCAACTTATCAAAATTGTCCCTAAGTGGTTGATCCATTTACCACCTTCCAACAGTATTAAGAAGTTTACAGCAAAACCAATAAGTTGCACTGGTGCCATTTTTCAGAGTTGGGCTTGCACAGCGGATCACTTCAATATCCTGCTTTGCTGTGCTGCTTCAGTAAACAATGTTTGCAGTAATATGAGGAAATCATATAAGGAAATCTTAGCATTTGGTCTTAATTTCTGATGTTTACTGGTTTGTTACTCGTCCTTGAGAACTGGCTGTTAAACATAAATGCTGTTCTGCAAAAATGTTGTTTAACAGAAAGAGATAGAGTAACAATCAGCAAGTATAAAAGTAGCAGTGTATGTGGCCCTGCAATACTGGCTGTTCCTCATCACAGCACCTAAGACAGGGCAATCTCTCACCACCTGAATGCCAATCGTCAGCTCTCACAGTCATGTTAACTGCATGTACATCAACTCAAGCTGACTCTTCCAAATCCTTTCAAGAAACCCCCACAGACCTAACTGATTTTTATATTTACTACTCATGTATTTTAATAGCTATTACAGAAGAATTTGTGCTAGAAATGCCCACTGAGAGGCAGTAACTTGTGCTGTGTATTGAATGAAATTATTACAGGCAGATTTTCAGGGAAGTCAGAAGAAAACTGACATACTTCTAAACTCATAAGGCAATACTTGAAATTTCTGTGAGAGACTGGCAAAGGTATCCTACTTATTAATGTCACCAAAATGGGCTATTAAATACTTCATAGTAGTCAAAGGGCAAAGACTACAGAACTAGATAAAAAAAAATATCTTACAGATTTCAAAGGTCAACTTTTTTTTTTTTATAACTATGTTTATCAGTAAAATAGAGACTATCTTTCACATGTAAAGTGAATAATAATAATTTTAGAAAACATTAGAATGCCCTAAAAGATAGTAGTTTTACTGTCACACAAATGTACATTGAAAAGCTGGACAAGAGAATGAGGACGTAGGAAAAATTTAAAAGTAATATAACATGAAAGAAGTTTCCTTTGAACTGCAAAAAAGAATAAGACTCCAAATGCTATCAATGAAATAATAGTAATTTTCAGCTTCCTTGATCTGTAGATTTATTAATAATGATTTTAATTAAAAGAATCATCCTTTCCCGTTATGCCTCTTTCAGATTCATGTGACTACTGGAGACTGATTTATACACATGTATAAAAGTGCATGTACTCTCAATTCCCAGTTATTGAATTCTGAACTCTACACTGTTTAATGTCTTATTTCATCTGCAGTAATGACATGTGATTCCAACAATGTGGAAGAAAACGTAAAACTAAATACAGAACTTCGAATTTTTTGACAAGTGCCTAAACAACGCTTTCATAAATCTAGCTTAGTGGAGCCATATATTACATTGCTGTTAAGAACTAAGATGTTAGTATGTAATTTTGTTATAAAAATAGATACTGTTTTATAATACAAATAAATATACTTTACACATACTGCTACATGCTAAATTGCAATTCCTAAAATATAAGTTTAATGTGAACTATGTCTAAATTCAGTTTCACATCTACTGGAAATGCATAGAAGGACAAATTCTGCCAATGAAAGACCTGATGACTAATTTAAAAAGAACCAGTCACAGTGGGAACCTTGATACCTGTTGGCAGATGTGTTCCCATTGAGCATTGAGATCCTTCAGTTCTGACTCTAGTCTGGAAGCAAATTCTGGCTCTGCTTCACTCTTCAGTTTCTTCCCAACCTCATTAACACTATTCAGACTGGGCTGGATAGTCTGGATATCATTTACTAAAGCCTAAAGGAATAACAGAAGATTAGGCAAGAGGCATCCACATACATTTTCAGATATAGCAACTCCATGAAAATGTGTCTAAATGAGATTCTGGCATGTCTGTGGTCCAGATCTCCAGTCAAATGAGCACAATCAACAGATCTATCTATGAAAATTCACTAAAAAAATGAGCAGCTGTTAGGTTACAAGCTATGTTAGATCAAACAAAAATAATTTCCTAGATACACATTATGTAATTTTAAAATGTGACTATAAATATGCATATATGTAATGTTATATTACATATATTGTATATTTTACAATGCTTCCCTGGTTTTGGTTGAAAACATAAAAAATGCCTAGATCTTTTATTCATGTTTCTAGAAGAGTATCCCATCATAATGGTGAAAAATAATGATAATCCTTATTTAAATAATGGCTAAGGGACTGTCTGAGGAGCTTGCAGTTCTGTAGAATCGCTGTGTGTTTTATAATATTTACACATCTTGCCAGGACATTTACAGAGCTTGTAAATTCCACTGAACAGTGAGACAGGAACCATCATGGATTACAAGATTCAATGCACTTGCACCCTCTGTTGGGACAGGCAGGAGAATTTGTAATCTCTGTGATGGAAGCATTGATACTTCGTGATGCTTTAAAACTCTGCAGGGATAAAATCCTGGAACTTGTAAGTTTAGTGAAAAAAAGAATGGATATAACTCACAATACCTACAAGTTCTTTCGGTATAGTCAGAAAAGTTTGTAAGTGTGAGTAATAGCTACAGAAAAAGATCTTCTGGCACAGATTAGACAGCTTTAAAAAAAATAAATATGTTATGTTTGTAAACTCAACAAAGTAAACCAACAGTTGACTTTAGAGGCTACTGGCATATTATTTTCTGCAACTACTCTTTGATGTGTTGCTCCTGTTATAGATATATAACAATACTGTCACTCTGTGCCTCCTCCGGATATTTAAGTTTCCAAGTTTTCAACTGTATTTTCCTTCAAACCCAGGAAACGCAAGAGGTTCAAATACACTGCAGGAGACAACCCCCTTAAAACATGAATTTATTTTTAGCAACAGTAATTATTTGTATAAGCCAAGCTCCTAAAGAGGAACTGAATATTTGTCAAGCAGGCAGGTAATACTCACTGTACATTGCTCTAGTTGCTTTTCCAGCGCTTCTGAATCTCCAAGGGCAGGCCACTCTTCCTTCAGAAAAACATCCACTTCAGCCATCCACTTCTTCAGTGTTTTAGTGTCATTCTGTTTATTAAAAAGACATTTCACTGCATCACAAAACCCAACTGGCAAAAGTGTAATTCATCCTGGCACTACAACTAAAACTCACCTCAAAGTAATTTCAAGATTATCGAACTGTCTGAAAAATACAAGCACAGCAAACAAGCAAACCCAATTTTATCTAGGACTGTCATCAACACTTTAGGCCACACTTTGACCATTTCTGACCAAGTTTAATGTGTCTATGAGCAGGCAACTTTATGGCTTTCAAGTTTATGCCTTCTGGAAATCATTTGTGTTTAGATACTGCATACTTGTTCATTGCTTCCTTGCATTGCTTCAGATGACTCATATTTGGCATTTAATTCAGGCTCACCTATCAAACTTTCTGTGCTTCCTTTTAAATTTCAGACTTCTTTTGGAAGCTGCATGCTGTATTGCCTATTTTTCTACCTGAACACAACACAGAAAAATGACCTTACTATTCAGAATGAAAAAAAAAAAATGTAACTGAAACAGATTCACTTCAGAAACTAGATATAATATACATATAACATATAATGACTCAGTTAGTAATTTCAGGGATTCTCAGTTACTGTTTCTAGCACTAGACTAGTAATATTATTTCCATAGCCTTTAATTAACCCTTGAAGTTAATAAAAAAGAGCTGAACATCAAATACTTAAAGAGAAAACACTATCAGTCCCAGGCAACATTATATAATCTTGTAAATTGAAAGGTAGAAAAAGATTTAAAAAATATCACATACAATTACCTTAAAATGCCACCTTATGTAAACAATTAGATGCACATATTAAAATAGAAATTATATATGTCAGAAATTAATTGCTTAATTGCTTAATTCCAAAGCATTTTTTCATCAAACTGTTTTCATCAACAGTGAAATACATACTGATACTACTGGCTGAAGGCAAAGTAGAATTAAAGTACAGGAAAGGACATTTCATTAAAATACAGACTGTGTCCTAAAATGTATACAAATATGCCTTAGTAACTACGAGACAGGTAACCAAAGGGAACATTTACCTAATGTGATTGATACATTAAAAAACAGGTTACTACGGAAAAAGAACTGTTTTAGTGAAAATAATCATACAGAAACTATCAGTATACTTCAGAATAGCAATTACCAAAGCACTGTTGAAAATTCTACTGTGCATTCCATTATTCAACAGTAAAAATACTTCAGATTCATATCTCATGATGAAACTTTAATACCTTCACAAGAACACTTTAAGTATAGTTCATTAATGTGGTAAAATACAGATCTGATGAGATTTACTTAAAAAGAGATTAGTCTACAGCTACCAAAAATCAAATGTATGACTCGCATTTTGAATCAGACTGTAAATGCATTTTGTTTATTGACACTTCTTTCATCATATCCCATCCTGACGCATTCCATAAATTGCAACAGCTAAAACAATAATTTGGATGAGCAGTCATTCAATGAGCTGAAAAGACAATGATTTTTATATTAGATGTGTACTAGAGAGATTCCAGCAATAAATATAAAGGCTATGATTTGTATGCAACAACAGCTCACAAGGCTTTAAAAACACATGAGTTTCATGATGGTCAGGACCTTCTCTTCTAAAGAGCAGTGGGCAAATCTCTAAATTTGGGAACAGGGTGAGGGCAGAGAGAGGGAAAAGACAGAAGGTTGAATTTCTCAAGCAAAGGGTCTTGCTTTTTTTATGTGGCAAGGTCTTGCTAGCAGGGCGTGGCATCTATGAGGAGAGGACAGGGGCTATCCTGTGCTGGACACAGCCAGTTCCAGCTTCCCCTAGTGGAACCAGTGCAGGACATGGATGACCCCATGGTCAGCTAGTGATGCCTCTGGGATAATAGAGTTAAGAAAGGGCAAAAATGCCACACAGGCAGAGGACAGAAAAAGGCCTGTAAAAACTGAGAAACAGCCCTTCAGTGAAGAAGGAAAAAGGGGAGGAGGTGCTCAAAGTGCTGGAGCAAAATTTCCCTGCAACCCATGGAGGGAACCATGGTGAGGCAGACTGTCCCCTGCAGCCCACAGAGCTCCACAGTGGTGCAGTCATCCAGTTTCAGCCCATGGGGGACCCCATGGCGAAGCAGGTGGATATGCCCTAAAGGAAACTGCAGCCCTTGCAATGTCCCATGCAGGAGCAGGTAATTCTTGAACGACTGCAGGCCTTGGAAGGACCCACATGTTGGAGCAGGGAAAAGCAGTGAGGAAGGGAGCATCCCTGGAGAAGAGCTGGTATGTCCTGCTCTCATTCCCTTTGCATCCCTTGATGAAAGAGGAGACAAGAATAAAGCAGTGGAGTGCAAAATAGGAAAAAGAGGGAGGAATAGTGGTGTTGGTTTCTGTCTTTCTTTCTTACTATTCAAATCCATTTTAATTTACCCCAAGTTGTGTTTGTTTTGCCCAGCTTGGTAATTGATCTCCCTGTCTTTATCTCACTCCAAGAGCTTTTTCATCCAGTTTTGTCTCCCTGTCCTGCTGAGGACAGGGAATGAGAGAGCAGCTGGGGCACCTGGATGCTAGAAAAGGTTATCCCATCAGACCATGAAACTTGATTTCATGGCCAGCTTCAAACACTACCAACAGAGATACAAAACTACAATTTAGAACAATGTAGTATTTCACTAGCTAAATTACATGAACTTATTTATATAAATTATATATGTTATTTTATACTGATAAAATGTTTCCTCATTTTAAGGTCTGCTAATCTAAAAACTGATTGAACTGTAACAAAATAAGAATTACTCTTTTATTCTTCCTATTATTTTTTAACCTCAACAAAAGCAGAAGTATAAGAAAGGTCTATTGAATTAAGATGATATTAACCATTACAGTTCACATGCTACTGTATTCATGGCACTAACCATGCATCATGTTCTGCTACCAACAAATCAACGTCAAGGACAGAAATATCTGATGTTATAAAAAGAAATACGGAGAGACTACACTGAGACAAAACACACTGTGAGAAAACAGATTTGAGTATGGTTGCAGGACCTCAGCCTTGAGAATTTTCTTTGCAATATCCCATGAGCATGCAAATGTTCATTTGTATGGAGGCAAGGAGAAAAATTATAGAAGGAAATTACTTTTTCCATTTTTGTGACTGACTGCTCCGAATTCCTCTGAAACCTGCCCCTTGAAATTATATATAAGTAGAAGAGAAATGTGTTAAAAATTGACTTTTTTAAGCACTGTAACACCTCAGTCATAGACATCCCCTGTAAGGCTGATACATGTAATTTATAAATAAGTATAAACAGAAGATCCTCACAATGAGATAATGTTCCAATGGTGCCATTCTAAATACCTGAAATACACTTCTGCTTTCTGGCAACTGCTGCCAAGATACAGCTATACTACAGATGCCTTTAATTATGTAAGTGAATTCATTAAAGTCAATATGGTTACAGCTACTTCAGATGCATGAATAAGTGCTTCAGCTACACTGAAAAAGTAAATAGAGGAACATTAGCAGCAATTTTGACTGAAATCAAAGGTTTTGCTATTGAAACAATATAGGCAGAAAAAGCAAAAAGATCAGAATTCCAAGTAAGATCTTGAATGCATCAAAATTAAGCAAAGATTGTAATACTTTTTTTTTTTCCTATGCAATTTTGATATTTGACTTTGGTGTTAATTTCTGGAAGTATATAAACATGTTCTGTCCTAGTCCCACAGCAACCAGTCACCACATGTTAGTTGAGGCTGAAAAAGTTTGATTAACCTGCAATCTCTGCAGTTTGGTCATACGCTCCTCAAGCTTCTGGCAACGTTCCACCAGCTGTGCTGACAGTTTCTTCCAGCGGCCAAGGACCACCTCAAGCTCTGACCGATATCTGTGACTGACTTCTGCTGGGGCTTTCCTGGACAAGTCCTCCACGGTCGTGCTAAGATAGTTCAGGCCTTTCTGCTGCTCTTGCAGAGAACTTTGTAGAGCCTATCAATAAGAAGCAAGTAGCATCCTGATTCATGTGCCAGGCAATTCTCTTTGTTTCATAAACACAGGCAAGACATGTTGGTCACCTTTTTTAAAACATGCATAATCTACTGAGCAATTTGGAATTGCTTTTCACACACAAACTGGAAAGTAGATTTTTTCAGTTGAACTGAGAATATAACCAGAGGTGTTTATACTTGCTAATAGATATGATTTACATACATTTAATTAATTTGAGATGGGAATTTACTATGGCCCTAATGATTAAAGATTTTTAAAGAATCAGGCTCTACATGGAGAAAACCAATAAACTTAGAGGACTAATTCTATGGTTTAAAGTTTTTGATACATTCTCAGAGTTTTGCAATTCTCAGCCCAGATTTGTCACATCTAGCTTTTTTTCCTATATTCTACTTTTTATTTCTGAACATGCATTAAACAACATGCTCATTAGCCATCCAGCAGTAGAATACTATCAGACATTGGAACACAGGGAAGGTTTGTACACACTGGCAAATCTTGTTCCACATTTATGTCTGCTTGTAAATTTGACAGGAAATCTGACAAAGACCATGCTGCGTTTTGCAAATCAGATTTTTTTTCCCATGTCATCACTGGAAAAAAAAATGAGCTAAATCTTTATATAAGTACCAGAGCTATCATCAACGGAGTATTTTATACACCATGGGGACAAACTAGGCCTTTTCTTTAACGGCTTAAATATCTTATAAAACTGGTTTCAGTGGTGAAACACCACTTTATATTCTTTAACTTTAGGAATCAATGTAAGTAAGCAACCACCATCTCTTGAAGCCCTTGCCTAAAACCCAAATGGGCATTATTTATTCAAGGTCCATGAGCTTCAGTAGATCCTAGACAACAAGGGTTCTGTTCCTCCAAACTTCTCCCTTGAGATGTTCATCCCTACTTGATGACTCACCTTGAGCTCCCTGAGTCTCTGCTCCATGATTTCATATTCAGCCACTGCAACTTGAGGCATGGCGAGTTTAGTTTCTGACTGCTGGATCCACACGAGTATGGTGTTCATTGTCTCTTTGTAGTGTGCAGGAGGCAAACTGTCACAAACTACATTCAATGGGGAAGAAGACGGAAGCAAATAAAGGAAGGAACAAAATAAAACAATTTTGTGCTTCACTATACGGTCTGCTGACAGAAGATACATTATAAAAGACCAATCCTTATTGAAGTCATTGGCTGTTTTGCCACAGATTGCAACAGGCCCAGTATCCAAGTATCAGAATAGTCCAAGAAATTGTGGAAACAGAAACATTTTGAAAAATGAATACACTAATTCTAATGTTTACAGTATCTCTACCATTTTATGAGTTCTGCGTCATTTGAGTCTCTTATTATAGGTCACAAGAAAACTTATATGGCCAAGATAATGAGTTTAAATATGTGTGTTCAGAGATCAACTGACAAACCATTGTACTTAACCTGAAATCTGTTTTCAGAAGCGTATTAAGAACTAGTGCCCCTTTTATGGCCCATGTTTGTTAAATGTTTCTGTTTAAGTAAAATGTTCCACTTCACACATCTGTTAAAAGCTTAGAAAATTAATCTTTCTTCCGCAATAAAGCTGAATTTTATTGAACTGTACTTATTGTGCCAACATTACAGCTGCTGTAAATAGACAACATCTGGCACACACAGGAGCAACTCATTAGCAGAGAAATTCTCTCTTCCATCAACAACAGTTTCTTCTACACTCATTGGAAAAATGTACAGACAAACAGCATGGCTGGCTGGAACTGAAACATTTCCAACCCGTACCAAATAATAATAATGAAGAGTATAAAAGCTCAAAAAAGTTACAGCCATTTGCATCTCCTGTATCCTCCTCCATCTTCTCTCATGTTTCAGAAGGAGAAATTATGTAGCTGTCCAAAAAGCAGTTTTGACAAACAGCACAGTTAAAGTTTAAGTGCGAGCTTGCTTACATTCTCATATAGCAATGCGTGGCAGAATGTACTTCAGATCTTACCCTTATTTTTTCAGCTGATCAATGGAATGCTACATTAAAAAACCCTTATATTTTCAGTTACACATACTAAAATCAGGGCCATCTAAGCTCTCTCTGGTGGAGTATGCAGATTGTATGGCATACTTTGCTCATAAAAGTCTTGGCTGATCTCATTTATCACACACATCTGGGGATTTACAAAAGATTTGGTACCAGGAAGGAACTGCCAAGTATCTCTTGCCTTGTGATGTATTTTTTTATTACAGAGAAAGCAATAGCAATATATTCTTGGAAACACAAAACCAAACATATTCCATCTCATCAAATAGCATTTTAAATCTTTTCATTTCCTTAGTGAGGTTTGTATCATCTGACTCATTTAATTAAAAAAAATTCCTACCTTGGAACAGAACATACACAAAGTCATCATTGCAAACGAATGGAGATACAATTTCAGCATCTCAGGTATGTTAAAGAATTATTCAGAAATAAGAAATGGAGTTCAGTATTGTGATGTAATGTTTTTGACTTCTGTGTTTTTTCTCCTTTAAATGAAAAACAAATCTCATGACTATAAATTTAAGCATTTATAGAAAAGAATAGCTATTTTTTGGTAGTAGTGAAGAGTACCTCAGAACAGGCAAAACCTGTTACAGCAAACTCCACCAAACTGCATCAAACATTTATCCTGCAAGTTTTTCCATTATTATTATTATTGTTGTTGTTGTTGTTATCATCATCATTGCTATTTTAAAACCATCCAAACACTGCAAAGATTTTGTTCAATTGTAATGAGTTATTCTCTTCTATTTGAAGAACCAAATAAGAGTTCAAATGCAATGAGAGATGTTGATTTAATCAAGTGTCTTTGCAATTTGGTTATTACATATGAATTTTAAAAAGCATCTGTAAGTTGAGTGAAAGAACAGTTTTCCTATTTCACTTTTCCACATTACTAATAGTAAAAATATTACTTTTTTTTTTTTCAAAACACAGAAAAATTGTGAGCATTTTCAGCATTTTCATCCACAAGGAAGCAGATTAACTTCTAGGATGACACTTAAGAAGAGCCTTTATTGTTTTTGAAACAAATGATGTCAATGGTGAGAACTCAGTCAAACTCCCACAGTGGGATTCACTACCTAATTATAACTGTCTAAATAATCCAAACCATTTATGGCCTCTCAGTGGCCTACAGGAATCTTTCAATTCTCCATGCTAATAACATAAAGCCACAATCAGACTTGTTTATTTTAACCTAAAATTTGCTTCGTGATACTAATGTTTATGGGTTAAAGGCAAACTGATAAAGTACATTACTATGGATTCTGCTGTATTATATGAAGAAACGAACTGGTAGATTTAGTAGAGAAAGATTTAGCTCGTCCACAACATGGGCCTAGTTCAGATGTAGCAAAACGAGGCCCATGACAGAACTGCAACAAAATATCACAGAGAGAAATTACAATTATCTTACTGTGAAATACCATAATACATTTCCCATCCCAGAATGGAAAAATGTTTCATTAATCTATTCCACTTCTTGGCAATGAATTTTGGTGTGACTAACATCGTAAGCCCTGAGCACATAAATTTACACTTGCATATTTATTTTAGAGAAAGGCCTTAAATTCGCAAATACAATGTTCAAATGAATATTTGGTTAGGATATATTTTAAATAAATAGAACTACCTAAACATGTGAAAACTGCTTCCCAAGTAAGCATAATACTTAGTTGCTTTTTCCTCCCAGTTTCCTTTTTCTGTAACCAGATTTTTCAGTCAAAAATATTTTCCCAAATCAGAAATGAAATGAGAATACAATTATCTCAACAACTACCAAATCACACTGGATAGTAGTGTACCTACTGTATATATAGTAGTGTATCTACTGCAGTGTGTATCTTCTGCAGTCAGTACAAATCCCACTGCTCACCATATCATTATGAAAGGTAACAAATATAATCTATGGGATCATTTTAGTAAAGAGTTATTCCCTGAAATGAATTAACTACATTGAACTTCACATATTTCCACTAAAAATCTCCTCAGTAACAATTGCAGTTTAAAACCAGGCTGATTTTCTCCCAACTTTTTGTTTATTTTGTAACACAAATACTTGAAGTTATTCATCGTGGTCTTTAAACTGATGTCTTCATAAAAGCGGTGATTCCCTTCTCCCACATTTTTAACTGGAAACTGTCAAAGTGGAATCATAAGCAATCTTCTATCATACATAACCAATGCTCTGCAAGTGATTTAACACTTCCAATTCTCTTTGTTATAAAACTTATACGAAACAGAAGGGAATAATAGAATAATTTGGGTTGAAAGGAACCTTAAGGATCATCTAGTTCCAGCACTCCTGCCATAGGCAGCGGTGCCTTCCAGTAGATCAGATTGCTCAAAGCCCCTCCAACCTGGCCTTGAGCACTTGCACGGAAGCCCTTCTCCAGTTCTACAAGATCTAATTGTCTTTTAAAGATACAATTTTTTTTAGGTGGCTTTATTTCCCATCCATAAAGATTTTCATTTTTACCACGGAGCAAAAGGATAAAGTCACCTACAGAGTAGAGGACATTATCTCATACACATTCATTTCACAGGCTGCTTTGTCCTTTTGATCTTTATTTAAATAAAAATAATTACTGGAGGAAATGGATGGGGAAAAAAAAAGAAATTGTTTGCATGCTACTTATTAGAATAATAATTTCTCACACATCTGAGCTGTATCTTAAGCTCAGAAGGCACATTCAAAGAAGGTTAAGCAAACTTCTTCCCACATAATCAAACTGCAATAAATATTTTGCTATTAAATCATATTTAGGTCTTAAGAAAAACTTAGTTAGAAAATTTACAAGACACCTGCTTAAAATTTTCCTTCCTCAAGTATACAATGATAAAAATTTCACTGCCACTTAAACTCCATCTCTAATGTACTTGGAGCAACAAAATAAGTTAGCAATTAAAAGTTTAAACAAAAGCAGACAAGGTACAGACTAAAACTCAAAATGGTCATCATACTGTTATAGTTACTGTGGTTTACTGTATTATAAAATTATGCCAAGACTAAGCTGCATGAAATCTATGTAATATAACACTCTAAGATACTGTACTAGTGAATTGGAAAAAGTAGTGTGCATGCAAAATAACTGTAAGCATGGCTTAGGTAAATAAAAAGGCTGAAGAATTTGGCATGATACAGAAGGCAAAATCTTTCTAAAGTACTTCTTGAAATAAATAGGAGAAACATCATTTGAAAGCAGATGAATAATTCATCATTAATAATAATAACACCAATTATGACAATGATGACTTCACCTTTGGGAGTTACTGATCCTGCAGAGGTAGAATCAGAACTCGAAAGGAAAGCACAGTGCATGAATGTATGAAGAAGAGAAAAGTGGAAATAAGTATGACTTTGCCATCTCTGTCTTGATACTCTTAACTTTACCTGCAACAAAAGCCTTTTTTTTTTTTTTAAATTGACTTTCTAAAAATCTAAAGACTTTCCAATTTCCCTCTGAAGAACATCCTTGCCAAAATGAGAACATGTATCTCACTCAAGACCATGGCTGGCTAAGAGCTCAGTGCAGCAAGACTAAACAGCAGAAGCACCTTCATGGACTTTAGTTCTGTCACAGAGCTCCAGGAGTGCTGCAATGAAGCAGCTGCCCCCCAGCAGCCCATTTGAGTCAGGGAATATTCACTTCCCTGGCAGCTCACCCTGGGCTGAGGGGGAATGGGAGCCTGACCAGGCTGCTCCCTGGAAATCTCTGTGACACAGTAGCAGTTAATTTCAAGACAAGTAAATATAAAGTACAAGCCCTCATTTTTCACCAGGGCATTACAAAGCTAAGAATTTCCCTGGGAAATCACATTATTAATTTTCCAATTATTACCAGGATTGTCCATTTCACTCCCTCGTGTAGATTACTGAACACATTGAAGCACTGCCTGATCTCTGTTTTTTCTATATATCAATATCCTAGAAATTACTCTAAATGTGTTTGGGGAGGAGAGAGAGCTGGAATGCTGGATACCTCCCATTCAAAAGAACCTATGTATATACAGACATTCTATAAGGTGAGAAAAATGAAGTCATATTTCTTCATATTTTATGAGGTTGTATTTCTTTCACAAACAACATTGTAGTTGTGGTGAAAAAAAACAATCAAATAGGTTTTAGAACTTAAATTACATTTTATAACTGGAAATGATAATCAAATCACGAAGAAAACCACGTGAGAAAAATCTGAGTTTATCTTTAATAATATTTTATTGACAAATCTAATGTGCAGCACAGAGAGAAACTACTAAATAGTCTTGAACCTAAAAAAAAAAGAAAAAAAGAAAAAAAAAAACAAAACAAAAACCCCAAAGAAAAACCACAATCAAAACCCAAGTAAACAAAAAACGTTTGAGGGAGACAATCTCCAAAATTATGGGGGAAAAATTCTCTTGTAAAACAGAACAGCTAAATATCCTTATCCATCAGAAAAGATAATGGAGTAATGGAACATTAATAAAAAACTCCCTCAAAACCACAATCCTCTTATGATAGGTCAAAAATAAAAATTCTTTTAACATAACAAGAAACCGTAATGATTAATAATTAAAAAAAAAATCTTTCTAAACATGTACATTTTATGTGCAGGGAATTAAGAAAGAAAATACTATATCTGAGCTGCAAAACATCATTCAGTCTTCAGGAATTTTTTTCCATCCATAGAAAAAAAATTAACTGCAAATAATTTATGTAAATAAAAGATTAAGAGATCTAAAATGCTGTAACAAAATTTGAACATTTTTTATAAAAGTAAGGTTAAAATAAAGACATGGGATATGGCCTTTTCCCCTTTTCAGTACAACACAAGAAAAGTAGTTGTCAATGAATGCAGAAGAAGCTCAAAGAGCCAAATTGTCCGTGCTTTGGCTTCAGGATTTGGTTTTTTTCCCCACATTTTGATTAATCAGACTTCCTGAAATGGCAACGGGTAAACCTTTCCCATGCATGACTGTTCATGTCTAGAGCAGTTATGAAAGGAAGTTAGAACATTGGATAAAACTGTATAACATTTCTGAAGATATGACTGACATGATACTTTCACCTACAGTATCACTGCACGTATGTACTGTATGGGATAAAACAATCTCATCTTGACAGCTGAAACATTTGAGAGGAAGCTCCTCTGATGCAGAGACGCCACATAAAATAGGAACAACTGTCCGGGGCTCCATGAAACACTGATTTAGGAACTTCTGTTCTCCAGTACTTTAGGAGACTCTCCCCGGTTTGTTCAACGCTTTCACCTCAGGACAGCTGCTCCCAAAGCTGGCCAGGGCACCAAAGGACAATCATGCAGCAAGGGGCAGTGGGGGAGAGTGAACATTCAGGAAGACCTTTACCAATGCCATGGTTCAGGCAGTGAACACCATTTATCTTGCTAAATTAATCAACTGGTCAGTTCATGAGCTCTCACTATAATAAAATTAGATGAAGCAAAGCCAGCAATTATGCAACATTAGACAGAGAGGAAGTCATAAAGAAATTAGCATTTACAGCATTTTTCTGTTGGCAGAATGGCGACCAATTTCACCATATAAACTAGCGTGGAATTAATAGGTTTTAAATCTTCCCCATTGTATGTCTTGACTTCAGAGTCATGAATAAACATTACACTCCTCAATACTAAATTTCTAAAGCTTATTCTTTCATTGCTTTCTCTGGCACACTAGCATTTTATTTCTTCTTTATGCATCTTTGGTTTGTGTGTGTACGCACATGTCAACTAGAGCAGCACAGTAATGTAGTGCTGTAAAAACAAAATCCAAAACTCTCCATGAGGGGGAATACTATAAAAATCCACTAGAAGGAGCTAGCACTATGTCTAATTTCAAAACAGTACAGTCATTTAGAGATATCATTGGTTTAAGGAGCAAATAATGTCTTTGTTGTTGAGAAAAGTTACGTTTGTATTCATTATCAATTTCATAATCAAATACAGAAAGTGTTCAGTAGTCACTGACATGCTATGTATCTTTAAAAAGAAACAGTCAACTTTCTATTTTGATACAGCTTTTTCCATCTTTTAAAAAATTCATGTTACTACAAATATTGCAATTAATGTTATAACAGGCAGTCATACATTCTGTGTTGTGAAAAAGGAACAGTTGACCACATGATGAAAAACGCAATATCCTAAAGTGGTTGTTCGCTTTGATGAGCTTTATGGAGTTAAATTTCTATTCTGTGAAAATCCAGAACAGATTCACTCCTGTAATTAAACTCTCTTTCCTCTCTACTGACAAAGATGAACTGCCTCACCTTATAATCCAACTAAACAAAGACTATTTTAGGTTGCCAAAAAATATCACTGAATCTGTCTATCCATAAACATGCTAACAAGAGGAGGTCTGATGGTACATTGAGTGCAACCTTTGCTTCCAAATAGTGTACCTTCCCTTGTTTTCTTATTAATATAAAATACGGAATTCACTGATGATTTTTGAAAGACAAATTAAATTGCAAAAAAGTGGACCTAATTTGCAATATTGGTTTGATATGACAAAAGCAAATGTAAAACTAGGAAAGGAAAATACATACACCTATTCTTCGCATGCTAGTCAGGCAAATCGACTTCTTGTCATGAACACTTACTGGTCTGTAGCTGCTTTTCTCTGGCATGCATGTCAGCAAATATTTGTTTGAAATGGCTGGTAAAAGCAGCAAGGTCGGCATCCAGAAATACTGGTCCTTGTTCTTTCTCTTTGAGTGCTTGACTTTGAGCCTTTAGACGCTCAATTTGAGGCTGAAGAGTTGACATTCGGATGATTTCATCCTGCATGTTTGGGGGAAAAAAAAAAAATCAAGAGAAAGCTCTTGAAAAATGAAACCCTAGTGCCATGAAATCACTACTGTTTCAATGCACATTACACATATTTTTTTGCTTCCAAATACATCGGTTACAATACAAGCAAAATCAGTATTTTCAATCTTTCCTCACAAATCAATACCTCTTATCACAACAAGATTGTTGATTGATAGCACTGCTTAAAGACACTTTAAAGTCACTTTCACAGAACACTGACACATTATCAGTGTAATGCTCAAAGAAAATGAGATAGATTGTACATTAAAATTTCATGTCTAGGGAGCATCCTTTTCATGGGAAGCTGGGCAGAGAAACACACATGTCCCATAATCCTAGACTCATCTCTGTTAGATTATGCACTAACTAGTTGGCTAACAGGCTAAAGGGGATGAAGTAGAAGAGGACAGTTGAAGATGCCCAGTGATTTCTAGCAGCCTCACAGTAACATGTTAGAGGTTGAGTTAGAGTGGGATACAGCAGGAGAGCACAGCTCACAAGGGACATCTGTTCTGACTGCCTGACCACTTCAGGGCTGACCAAGTTAAAGCATGTTGCTAAGTGCCTCTGAAAAACTGGCAGGCTGAGGGCATCAACCACCTCTCCAGAAGCCTGTTGCACTGTTTGAACACCCTCCCAGTCCAGTTTAAACCTCTCCTGGCACAGCTTTGAACTGTTCCCCTGCCTTCTGTCACTGGATACCAGGGAGAGGAGATCAGCACCTTCCTGTTCACTCCCCCTGTTCAGGATGCTGTAGAGATCAACGAGGTTGTGCTATTATACCTTCAGGAGATCTTGCACACACCGTGCAACTATGCAGTAAAAAGAAATGAGGAAAATAAGCCAAGTGCACAGTTCATAGTTAAGCTACTCAAAGAGAAGCTTTCTGCATGAAAACAGAGACCTCCTGTAATACAATTCCAGCTTTGAAATGCCTGAAAATAGTATAGCATAGTTCTAACTTTGGGTTTCAAATATTGTTTTCTGCCTAAGAGCTTTGGGAGTCAGAGGTTCCCTAAAGTCAAACTTCTACAAGTATGTCATGCAATTTATAATCCAATACTGCATTTCAATATATTCCTGTCCATCAATATTAGCTTGTAAGTAATCCCCACCCACGGAGTTGTCTAGAGTAAGAGACATAATCAAATTTCTATGATGGTGCGGCACAAAACTTAAAACAATTAGGGAGAATAATAAGTGAATCTGTGTGACCATTTTTATACACCTACTCTGATTCTGTCATTGTATGACAGAAGAATATTCCTACAATTGACTACACAATCCACGCTGCATCACCACGGAGGGTATGCAACAAGTAAAGTAGCGTGCAATGGCAGAATTTGGGATTTGAAAACAAAGAATAAAAAAAAAATGGGAGAAGAACCTCTAACCTTGCATTTTTCCAACTGAGTTTTTACTGTAGCAGGATCTGTTGCTGGTGTGGGTTGTGCTTTCAGCCAGTTTTCTGCAGTAATTGCTGTCTGCTCCAGTTGCTGCAGCTGAGAGTAGAAGTCAATGACGTTCTTTTGGTACTCCAGCCATGCCAGTCTCTCACTCAGCAACTGACAGAACTCAATCCAGCGGCTCTTCAGCTGCTCTGAGGCTTGTCTAATATTGTCAGGATTCAGACCCTCTAGAAAAATGAGAGAACAAGACGCCTGAAGATAAACAAGTTATAAGAAAAAAAAATAAGATAATTTAACAATTCAATTTCTGTATTTGAGAGCTCATAAATCCAGTTAATGATTTATCATCAAATAACAGTCCTGAATATACAGATGCTACACATTAGTGGAGAAAGCATATCAAAAATATTTAACGTTGCTGCCAGGGTATTTTTGTTGCTATGGGAATGAATTATAAAGTACATTAAAGTATGAGAATGGGAATAAAGCAGAAAGTAGAGATATAATACAAAAAGCTAATTAAAACTGCCATAAGAAATAAGGAAATGCCCGACAGCTGGATTTTGAAAACCGCATTTGGACTGTAATTAGATTTTAATGTATGAGACTGGTTTTGGATTTTCTTTCATAAAAGGACTGATTTACATGATTGGGAACTACATTCCACAGTTATTTGGAGGTTTCAGATAATCCAATCCTTATGTTTTTCATTACATATTATTTTTGAAATATCATAAACACCAAGGAATAAACAAATGATCAGATCAAACCTCCATCTAAGCCAGCCCTGTGTCCAACAGTGACCATCAGGAGACACTAAGCAGAAAGCTGAGAAATAAGAGGCAACACTTCCCTATGATTATTTTCAGACAGGGCTTGGTTTCTCTGATGTAGTTTGCCTATTTCTCTTTATTGTTCAATAATCATGCTTATATTAAAGTTCACAAAATCAAACTGACTTTCATTATTACAAAGCAATTATTTAGAACAATTTAAAAGAGCTCTATATTCTCTCTGGAGAAAGTGAAATGATACATATGAAAGATAAGTAAAGGTGTCTTACAATAACATAATTTATAATTATTCTGAAACTTGAACTCAGGATGACTTCAAAATAATATTAAGCATCTCATTTATTTTTTCAATGGAAGTTTAAATCTAATCCCTAACCTTTTTTTAGTGTGACATGTAATGATGCACATAGCAATAGGCCCAATTTGATTTCAAAATACATTTCTCAACTTGCTGAGCAATGCTATATGCTTAAGAGCATTTTTAGTAACATCATCACTTAGTCATACACTGGCTAATCAGTAAAAAAGCAGCTATGTTTTTATCAAAATAATCAAAATTAGAGTATTTTTCTTAAAAGCAAATTTAAAAGCAAATGAGAAAAAAGACTTAAGTGCTCCACTTTTGTGATCTTTGATACACTGTCAAATATGGTTTATGTGGTTTGCAACCTGTACTCCTAATCTGCAAGAAAATTTCTTTATCGGGGTAAAAAGTAGTAAAGTTGGCGTGTGATTTTGTAAGGTAGCACATAGAAAATGAAGCCCTAATTACAGCTAAATCCCTTAAATAAGTACTAGAAATTTATTGCAATAAAATTTTCTAGGGAATTACTGTAATGCATGCTATATGGAAAACCACACTAAATGATAATCTGGGATCATTTCTGTTGTGGAGCACCACAGAGCTCTGGCAAATCCTATTATGGATCCCGCTCAGGGCTATTCCATTCAGAACTGCTTGGGAACAGCCCACTTGGAAACAGACTGTGCAGTACCTGATAGTGGTTCTCTGGATATGCTTTGTTTCTGGGATGTTGCCCTAGCCAAGCAAATTGTACATGATTTCAAACACCAGAACGGCAGAAAAATTAGGAAGCCCAGTACAACTGGGAGATAATAGCAACCGTGCTGGCTGGAGCAGCTACACGTACACATTATACTCTAAAACCTGAAGAGCACAGTTCAAGGGCTAAGAAAGGATATCAAATGAACCTTAAAGCATAAAGAGGTAAAGAGTGTTTTGACACATCTTCATGTAATCCAAAAGTGATCTGGTCTTCTGTGAGCATGTGTGTGCATCTGGAGATGTGGTACACATCTCAGATTTTATTAAAGTGTAATGTCTGATTAGGATATTACATGTCTCTTCACAAGAGATACCATAAACCTGAACAGCACAGCACATCTGAATAACAACAATCACAGATGACCAGGCACAGAGATACTGAATCTTAACAAGATTGCAAGAACAAACACATGTATAGAAGATAAGACTTTAATTACACCATATTTCAACAATTGTTTCTGTTGAGAGTTTGGTTTTAAAAATGCTGTATACTCATAACAGAGAGCAGATTATCTCTGCTACTGTGTTCATGTTTCCCTCCAAAACTGGAGAACACTGCCTATGAGTTTGGCAGAGTAGATATAAAAAGATCACTTTTATTTATTCTTCCTTTCCTGTCTTTTTGGTTGCCACAGTCTCCAAGGTACCCTTAGGCAAGATTATGATTACCAGGTGAAGTGCAGTCACGGATTCTCCATATAAAATAATAATTTTCACTGCAATATTTTCTTCAAGGATTGAGAGGACTGCATTTTGAATGAAAATCCAGGTTCAACAGATTCTCTTTTCTTCTTTTTGCTTATACGTCCCTCTTAATGTAACACTCAAATATGTGTAAGCTTATATGTCCCTCTTAATGTAACACTCAAATATGTGGAAATACCCAATATTCAATTTTTCTTTAATATCTAAGCTTTGAGTCTAAATGTGATTCCAAAAGTGCACAGATAAAAAAATGTCTTTCATGTTACTGAAGTGGCCAGTACAGGACTGTGCAGAGCCATGTTTGGTAACAGATTGCAGAGGCACAGCTCCAATAGACAACACAAGATCCTCCTGAAAGGAAAACCCATCTGAAAATCTCCACAGCATGTGTTTTTAAAGTCTCTTAATTCACAGTCCTGTCAGGTAACTCAAAGTTTTCTATCAGATATTGGTATGTCATTTCCAAAAGGTTGTAAGAAAATGGCTATTACTTGCACTTGAAATTATCTGGGCAAGTTTGTCAACATTTTATCTTACTTTGAAGAAAGCTAGTCCTCAGACTCCTTGAAAATGAGAAATTTTTTGCTATTTTAGAAGGTGATATGAGGGCATAATAATTTTAATGCTTTTATTTGCTCATTGAGTTGTTGAAATTCAAGAATTTTACAGAATCACAGAATCTTTAGGGTTGGAAGAGACCTCTGGAGATAATCCAGTCCAACATCCAAGCCAAGGCAGAGTCACCTAGAGCTGGTTATACAGGAATTCATCAGATGAGTTTGGAATGTCTCCAGAGAGGGAAACTCCCTGGGCAGCCTGTTCCAGTGCCATGCCACCATTTTTTTCTCATGTTAGGTGGAATTTCTTGTGTCTTAGTTTATGGCCATTATTCCTTGTCCTGTTTGAAACTTTATTCTGTGGCAAGTACTGATTTCTTCATTAACTTTAGCAACCACCAGCTTTAATTTACAGTGTTAACATGATCCCCTTACTCTGTTTCACTCATAGTAGCAAGACATCCCAAAACATTGGTAAAA
This sequence comes from Dendrocincla fuliginosa, assembly GCA_035047845.1. Classification (NCBI taxonomy): domain Eukaryota; kingdom Metazoa; phylum Chordata; class Aves; order Passeriformes; family Dendrocolaptidae; genus Dendrocincla; species Dendrocincla fuliginosa. The sequence goes on from JAWWMO010000001.1 coordinate 108,236,041, forward strand.
CATTATTTTATGAATAGTGGATGGTTCATAATCTTTTCATATTCTAAAAGCTTCTGATATAATCATTGAATAAATATACTGTACACAGAGGAAACAGATCATTATCTGAAGTGCATCCATTAATTTTATTACCTTGTATACAGCACATGACAAATTGTGCCTGCATATCTTTAATTGGGCAGCACCTTACATGCAAGTACTTTGGAATTGCCACTTAATAAGAAGTATATCTTATTACGTGCACCTGTCATTTGCTATGACATTTGATATGGTTCTGTGATAGAACAATGTAATGTTATCTGGGTTTTTTGTAACTTTTGACTCCTGTGTGTGAAATAGTAACTCACAAGATGATATATTTCTTCCACAGAACAGTGGCACTTAAAAATTACATGTATTATCACAACAAATTCATTTGTATTCACTTTAATGCTGCTTATAGAAATTCTCTGAGTATTCATTTTGATGCCCTGTTTATTTTATTCTAAACTATTATAATAGTCAAGAATCCACTGAAACTGCTAAATTGCTTCACTCAAGCATCAACAGATGTGCTATTCTATTTTAGAATATAATTTAGTAAGAAAAACAATTTTTTTTTTTTTTTTACTAGAAACACCCGTAAAGAGAATATGGAAGTTTTCATTGATTGAACTTCTTTGAAAACATATCCAAGGAAAAGCAGAGCAAAGCCCATATAACAGAGGCGTGCTTGGGTAAAGAAGCATCCACCAAAAGCATCAATGACTTCCCCTACGATGGGAAAAGTCCTTCAAATGGCCATGTCCAGACACACCACTCACAATCACAAGAATAGCTGTGCTCTGAGAGGGCAGCTCTTTCTAGTGCAAAATACTTTTGCTGACAATTGCTGAAAGCAGTTAGATAAGGCAAGAATAGTGTCCTGTATAAATATATTTCCTTAGAATATAGTCCTCTGTGCTAAGGAACAAACAAATGAAACCTTAAATAAACCAACCCAATTCTCTCCAGAATGTGAATCCTTTTTTATACTTATTCCCCCTCCTATCTCAGTAGAAATAAAAGCAAGAAAATAAATATAAATGATACAACAATGGAGTTCACCACCATTCTGAACTTGCTCTTACAAACCACCAGAGATCTCATCTTTTTATGTTTGCTATCTGTTGCATTCAGAATCTTGTTTATGAGCAGAGAAAGAACATTTTATATATTGTCAGAAATTCAGTGATAGC